>NXFB01001639.1:5566-17105 GCA_002525835.2 Ipomoea batatas
CAATTTGGGTTGTTAATTTTGATTAGCTCAGGGGCTGAGATTAAACCCAATCTTTCACTTGAAGCCTAATATCGCATTTGATCTCTACTTCATATATATATATATATATATATATATATATATATATAGGGTTGCATTCTAATGTAAACACTCTTAAAATACAAACATGTGGATTAATTATAGCCTCTAGATTACACAAGATAGACGGCTGGAGATTAATAAACCCATGGAATTATACTGACTGATTAATGTAAGTAAAGGGTAATTAAGGCAAATCAATAGGTAATAAACTATTCAATTATTTATGGTATGAAATTTCGGCTACAAATTAGGTAGTGTAACTTTGGTAGGATTAGTCTACCCCCTTCACTACAGTAACCACGGGAGCGCAGACAATCCAAGAACACGAAGAGAGGAAAAACTATGGATGCGAACGACTTAGGTTAGTAGTTCCAAATTCAATATCGCGAACAAAGACAAAATAGTGCACAACATGATGGTTAAGAGTTGTTTAACAAATCACGTTTGGGTTCGGTGAGGAGAATTTTATGATTACAAACTGTGTGAAAATTTCTAAATAGAATGACTAGAATAGGGGGTTGAAAGCTTGTACACACTGAGACGCACACCGATGCGGACGTGATTATTTGACACCACCATGCACACGAGAAGCCCGGAAGTGCACGCATAATAATGTGCCACCTCGTGGTTCTGTAGGAATTGCGATGGGAACCCCATCCGCGCACACATACAAACTACATGCGCACACACCGACGCTCAGAGTTACTGGAGCCGTAAAACCAATAGCACACACCGCAATCTTGTGCTAGCAAGAAGCAA
The DNA here is from genome assembly GCA_002525835.2 of Ipomoea batatas. Taxonomy (NCBI): domain Eukaryota; kingdom Viridiplantae; phylum Streptophyta; class Magnoliopsida; order Solanales; family Convolvulaceae; genus Ipomoea; species Ipomoea batatas. The sequence goes on from NXFB01001639.1 coordinate 6,407, forward strand.
AGAAGACTTATGCTGGGATTGGCACAGTAAGCTGAGTCACCTGAATTTCAAAACTATAAACAAGCTTACTAAGAGGAGTCTTGTGGAAGGACTGCCCAAAGTTACGTTTCGGAAGGATAAAATATGTGAGGCTTGTCAACGTTGCAAACAAATCAAATCCTCTTTCAAGAGCAAAGCCGAGACATCATCCACTAGACCATTAAGTCTCCTTCACATGGACTTATTTGGACCAGTGGATCCACCCAGCATGAGAGGAAGGAAGTACACTCTTGTGGTAGTAGATGACTACACAAGATTCACCTGGACCGTGTTTTTAACCAAGAAAAGCGAGACAAAAGTTGCCCTACCAAATCTGCTGAAGCAAGTTAAAGTTTAAAGGGATGTCTCGATACTAAAGATTCGGTCAGATCAAGGTGGAGAGTTCGTTAATCAAGTAATCGAGAGCTACTGCAACGAGAACGGGATTTATCATCAACAGTCAGCTGCTCGAACACCTCAACAGAACGGGGTTGCTGAAAGGAGAAATAGAACTCTCAAGGAAGCAGCAAGAACCATGATCTCACAAGCCAATATATCTCAAGGATTTTGGGCAGAAGCAATCAACACAACATGCTATACCCAAAATCGGTCCTTGATCGTGAAAGGAGCTGGAAAGACTCCATATGAGTTGTGAATGGAAGAAAACCGAATGTAAGCTACTTCCACACATTCGGATGTAAATGTTACATTCACAACAATGGAAAGACTCAACTAAAAGCCTTTGATGAAAAGGCGGATGAAGGAGTATTTTTGGGATACTCATCGATAAGTAAGGCGTTTAGAGTCTTCAACAAGCGGAGATTGGTGGTTGAAGAATCCATACATGTCACTTTTGATGATAGAGCATCGACAGATCAACCATCAAAGTTAATAGAAGTAGCTGAAGGCTCAGAGGAAGCTCAGCCAGAGTCTATCGAGTGATCTCTCGATGAGAAGCAGTCGATAGTTCGAGACGTAGCAGAACTCCAGTCAGAATCAGATGATGAAGAAACTACCAAGGAAAAAGCACCTAGGTCAGTTGATCCAATCCAGATCATAGATGATCAACCCTCACCTCAACCCACAATGGAAGCATCAACTTAGGCGTCACAGTCAGATCTGAAATGGCTAGGAAGTCACCCCGCTGATCAAGTGATTGGAAATATACGTGACAAAGTTCGGACCAGATCAGCCTATCGAGAAAGCATGCTGGCTTGTTTTCTATCTCAAATAGAGCCCAAGGTGATTGACGAGGTTCTGAGTGATCCAGATTGGGTGCAAGCTATGCAAGAGGAACTTCATCAATTTGAGAGGAACGACGTTTGGGAACTAGTTCCGAGACCTCATCATCAAAACGTCATTGGCACAAAGTGGGTTTTCAGGAACAAGATGAATGAGGATGGAATCATTGTTAGGAACAAGGCCAGACTTGTTGCTAAAGGATACTGCCAGGAGGAAGGAATAGATTTTGATGAAACCTTCGCTCCGGTGGCACGTCTCGAAGCCATACGCATCTTTCTCGCATATGCCGCCTTCAAAGACTTCAAAGTGTATCAAATGGATGTCAAGAGCGCTTTTCTGAACGGACTTCTTGAAGAAGAGGTGTACGTTGAACAACCTCTGGGTTTCTTGAAGGACGTGGGAGCTGACAAAGTATACAAGTTGAAGAAGGCACTTTACGGCTTAAAACAAGCTCCGAGAGCTTGGTATGATACGTTATCCTCTTTTCTACTTCAATGTGGGTTCACCAAAGGCCTAGTGGACAAAACATTGTTTAGAATTAAGGATGGGGGTCATATATTATTGGTGCAAATCTATGTGGACGATATTATCTTTGGGAGCACCAATCCAGACTTATGCGAGAAGTTCTCCAGCTTGATGAAAGGAAAGTTCGAAATGAGCATAATGGGAGAGCTCAACTACTTTCTTGGGCTTCAAGTCAGACAACTTAAGGAAGGTATCTTCATCAACCAGGATAAATACACCAAGGATCTGCTCAGGAAATACAATATAGAAGGGACATCCTCAGTCAAAGTACCTATGGGAACCTCTCTACGCATCGACATTGATTGTGAAGGTCGAGAGGTCGAGCAGACTACTTATCGAGGTATCATTGGATCTCTTCAAGGAGAGAACTGCTAGTAGACCAAGTCCAAAGACTTTCAAGGAGAAAACTATCCAGAATCAACGAAGGGTGAACAGATTGCGGAGCTTCCTGATAATCCAAGCAAGCATCCTATTCCCATCCAAGGTGAATGGATCCCCAAATACGTGGAGATCCACAAAGGTGGGATACTGGAGTCAGGAGAAGAGTCCCGTATTAGTGGGACACCTACCGCTGCACATTCTGGAAAAGGATATCCCTCAACCAAATGGAGAACCAAGGGAAGGGGAGATGAAGCCTGTGAGGAAGGCAACAGCGGAGAGGTAGAGAAGAACAAGAAGAATTAGCCACCTCTAGTTCTGTTACTCAGCAAAATAGGATTTAGATGACTAGTTCTTGCTCTAACAATAGATTCCTATATGGCTCTCCAAGGCCAAACGAAAGTTTTTATGGAATCTAATAGGATATTGATTCATATGTAATGTATCTGGAAATCACTAAATGAACTTAAGGAAATGTTCCAAGTGATATCGTTTGGAGGAATCAATCTTGTTCCTTTTATCGCAATCTGTGTTCGAAAGATAGTTCGAGAGATACCTCCTCAGTTTGGCCATAAACGATATGTCTCGAAGAAGGGTAGTTCGAGAGATCACTTCGAAAGATAACAAACTGACTGTCTACGTATCTCTAAATGGAGGGATAAGGAGGGTTAGGGATCAATCACTCAGGGGGAAGATCCTTAAACTAGCATAGTCGAAAGTTTACCTTCGAGAGGTAAAACTAATAAGCTTAACGGACATAAGTGGAACGGCTATTTTGAAAATTAATATTAGCCACGTGGTCTTCGGTTACTGACGGTTTTCCATGTTTTAAGGTCTCTATCTTGGGTAGTTGGAGCATGCTCATCAATTTATCTTATCCTAAATCCCACCTTTACAACCGTCCCATACTCTTCCAAAATTACCCTCACCATATTATACACACATAACCGTTATAGAGGGACAATTCTGACCTTATACTTATTTTAAAATAATCGGGATCACCAATCGGGTCAAACTCTCAACCCTACCCACATATCCGACCCAAATCCGCAAGATATAAAAGCCATATCCATCATCCTTACCCGGATTCAAGCTCAAACCGTATACCCAAAATCCCCAAATTACATACATTGTACACATTCCCTCCAAAACATCAAGCTTTCAACAATGGCGTCCGAATCTTCAACATCAACCTCATATTCCGACGCATACCAGAGGGAGCTGAACCACATTCGAGCTCAGATCAAACAAGTCAAGGCGGGGAGTATCCTTGACAAAAATGGCTTCGTCACCCACTCGACGAACCCACAGACGGCGGAGAAGGTCCTAAAGAAGTTCGAGAAGGCAGAACTAATGAAGTATATGACGTACGACTACCAAACCATCCATGACCTCGACTTCACCGAATGGTTCGCGAATGCGAAGGTCACGAAGGGCGAAATTGAAAGTCGTTTCAATGAAATCCATATCACGACCTCTGTTGGTGACCTAAGGGCAGCGTTCGACTTCGCCGAGTCAGAGGAGGCATTCAAGCATCTCTCGGATTACAATCTGGATAAACAAGCCTTTTGGGACAAAATCCGATTGGAGACTGCACCGCCCAGAGCATCCTCTGCCCTCCGTAAGTTTCATTTGAAGGAGAGATTTGCGATGGCAGCCGACCTAATCATGAAATTCGTGCTCGGCAAGGTGTCCGGAACTGACGAGATTAATCTGGACATCCTCAAAATCCTCCATGCCATCTGGAACAACAATCAAATGGACTGGGCCCATATCATCTTCAACTTCCTCCAACAACAAGTGCAGAGCTCAGTTTCCAACACCAACCTGACGATCAGTAAAAAGGTTGGTTTCGGTTTTGTTGTTCAATACTTATTGAGTTTGAAGGGCTTACAACTGAGGAAAGGGCGAGAGGTTCATCGGAATACCTATATGGGTAGGACGAAATCTCAAGCTCCGAAAGCTAAAGGTGTAAAAGTTGCACCTTCTCCCTCAAAGCCAAAAGGAAGGGGCAAAAGGAAAGCCCAAACCCAGGAGAAGGAATATGATGATGAGCCTCTGGATACCCTGATCAAGAGGGTCGCCTTGCCAAAGAGGGCTAAGAAAACCAAAACCGTCGCCATCACTCATATTCGAGAGGTGACACCCTCTGTAATCCAAGTACCATTCGAGGACAGGGCACAAGCCCAGGGGGAACCTCAGGCTACACTGGCGTCTGAGGTTGAGAGAGTGCCCCCTACCAGGTCTCTATCAGGAACTTTATGTGTTGATCTGCATGTTGATGATGGTGCTGAGGGTGCTGATGAGTCTGTGGTTGAGCCTCGAGAGGAGGTTCGAGAGGTTGAAGGCACTGGGATCAGTGATCCAGTGCAGACCGATGCTGAGGAACCACAGGAGGTGGTTCGAGAGATAACAATTCCAGCAACAGTTGAAGCCGCTGCTGATGATCAGGGCACTGTGGTCAAGGACCCAGATCAAACTGCTTAAAATGTTGTGATGACACCCATGGAATCTGCCCAAGTCGAAAGATCAATTGCAGGAACAATAGCATATGTTGGGCTGACTCGTGATCTCGCGGGTGATCATCGAGAGATCAATGAAAACGCAGTGGAATGTGCATCGCCAACAGAACTCCTATCTGCTGAATCTGATGAGTTGAATGCTGAAGTCACCTCTCAGTTGAAACAAAATGTTGAACATGTATCTAGCTTGGATGACTTCTCCAGAGTACTTCGATGGATCAACTGGAGAACATGTCCGATTGATCAACTGGTTTCGAGAGCAGCAGATATGGTGGCTGAGGAGGACTTTGTTTTAAACTGGTTGGACCTCACCGAAATCCCAACCAATGAACAGCTAGATCTTGCCCATGAGATGCATGTGACTAGGAGGAATCTTGGTCGATCCGACAAGGGTAAGGGCATAGTTGTTGATGCACAGGAAGTCGTAGCTGAGCCTGAAGTAGAAGCTCAATTTCAAGAAGATATCAAGCTCGCCACTACTTTATCTTTGGGACATCAGGTAGAGGATACGAGAGGTCCAGGAGAAACCTCAGGTGTTGCGAGAGATGACCCTGCAAGTCCTATAGCAACAGCCGCCATTCCTCTGTCCCAAGTCAGTGATTCTGCTGTAGACGCACAGGTAGCAGCTTCGAGAGGTGAATCCGAGACCTCTGAACCACTTGAGGTGGCACCCAACACAGTCCTACTTCTGCCACCACCTGAGTCCACACCCTCGGCTGACACAGACGAAGCACAAACAGTTCGAGAGGGTGAGATTCCGTTGCTCCAAATCCCAGGCTTTCCTATCGACATGGAAATACCATCACCATTCCTGATGCCTGAAGATACAGCATGAACCTTTGCAGCTAGGATGGTTGATAGAGAAAGGTAGAGTGCACCAGCCGCTCCTGAAACAATAGTGATTCCTGACTCACCTGAGCAGGCTAAGGTGCACACAAATGAGCAACACGAGCAGAATGTTCCAAGTCCTGCTGGTTCGAGAGGTACTGAGGAGGTCGATGTGGCCATCAATGGTGGAAACAGGGAAGCACATGTCGATGCACAACCTCCCATCTCAACTCTAACCGCACCAGTAGATGATCAAGTCCCCAGCACTGGTTCGAGGGGTGACGTTATGGAGGATCTTCAATTGGATGGAAACCGGGAAGCGTTCAATGCAGAAGTCCCTCTATCAGCTGAGCCAATCCTACCGGTTGCTGAAGCTGAGGCTACATGTTCGAGAGGCGATGAGCGAGGAGTGATCCATCCCTCAGGTGGAAACCGGGAAGCGCCTGATATGGAGCTACCTTCGAGCTTTGATCCCAGTGTCCCTGCTGGTCCTCAGGAACTAAATCGAGAGGTGGACTCGCAAATGCAAGTCATGGGTGGAAATCTGGAAGCACCCAAGTCCCCTCTGATAAAAGGTACTTCTAATTCTCCTTCTTCTGATTATGATCAACAGGCCGAACAAGCTTTCATTGGCGAGGTGCGCAAATTCATGGCGGATCAATCTAAGCAGATGGCTCAATTTGAGCACATACTGACCATTGTTCGAAACGCTGCAATGCCTGTTGGTGGCACAAGTGAATCTCAAGCCAGCCATAAAGAACTTCTCGAACAGGCAGTATAGGCTGAAGATGCAGCACGGATAGCTGCTGATGAGGCTGCAATAGCTCGAGCACAGGTTGAAAGTGCGAAAGCTGAATTAGCCGAGTTACGTGCAGAGCTTCGAGTCTTTCAAACTTCTAGTGAACTTCGACAGGACACAATCAAAGCCCTACTCGATGACCTGTCGAACCAAGTGCCTGCCCAGCTCCAATCACTCTTCAAAGGTATGTCCACCCTCCTTTCCCGCGCGGATGATGCCACCAAGGGGGAAAATCAAGGGACATCAACTAGCAAGAAAAGGGCAGCAAGTGAACCATCAACAGCTAGACCTCCTCCAAAAGTTCAAAAGACGATGAGCAAAAAATTGGAGGAAGCTAAAAGAGCAGAATACTTAAGGGTCCAGCGTACACTGGAAATGGAGAAAAGGAGAAAAAAAGATCAAGAAAGAAGGAGAAAGAGACAAGAACAACTAACGACCAAAGGGAAGAGAGATGAACTATACATGAAAAACTACAAGTCAGGGTTCAAAGATGACACAACAGAATATCTGAATGGAATCGTAGTAAGTCTTCTTGCCAAAACTGACTTATCTCTTCACAGTGGTCTCACTCCTCTAGAATGCATCGAATGGTGGAGAGATGGGGTAATTGAAGGCGAATTCATAGGTGAAGCCTTCATCAATTATCTTCATCTTGACGTATCAGATGAATATCTCGAGCAAGTGAACTCCAAAGACCCCACCAAGACACGAGCAGCTATAAACGAGAAGAGGAAAGCAGACAAGCAGTAAGCTCTCGATGTCCACATGCATTCTATAACTTATGATGCTCTTTATTCTCTTATCTTATCTTTTCTGCTAAGTTCGTGTATTTTGTAAAACACTTCCCATATATTAATATATATATCTTTTGCTGGGGGTGTTGCGTGAGTCTTCTATTCATGCGTTAGCAGATTAGTTTTCATGACAAACTTATCGTATGCGCTGAAAATAAAATCAAAGTTCTTTTTCTTGCAAATCAGCCATATAAGTAAGTATAGTGTTGGCATCATCAAAAAGGGGGAAATTGTTAGGAACATAATGTAATAGGTTTTGATGATACCAAATGTAATTCGATATCCCCTAAGTCTCGAATGATAGGAAATTTTTGTAAGTTCGACAAGTAAACTAAGAGCGAAAATACAACCGGGTAATATGAGCTCAACTCGGAAAATATTTAAGCTTAAGGTAAACTTGATTGAACATCTTAGAATTATTGTGTTGTAAGCTTATAGTTAGATCAGAAGAAGGCACGAGACAACACTAGAGGAATAAGGGTCTGCGAGACATCAACTAAGTCTCGAGACATCAGTAGAGTTCGAGAGATGGAATCTCTCGAGACATCAATCCAGTTCGAGACATGGGTTCGAGACATCAACTTTGGTCTCGAGAAACTGACACTTCTCTGAAGGACTGGATGACAATTCAGAAGCATAGAGAAAGTAATCTAAGTTTGGAGAGAAGAAGAATATCATGGAGATAAAATATTAAGAAGGTGCCGAAAAGAATATTATGGGAACTATCGGAAGTGGATGCCACGTCAAAATTCCACAACAAACGGATAGAAGGTGCACCAATCCAAGGTCGGTCATATTCCCTGAAATAAGGATCATGGGAATATTAAAAGAGTAACTTTTGCCAAAAGTAGAAAGAGGAGCATGGACTCAAGAAGGTGGATTAAGGAATATTCACTACAAGACAAAAGGCTCAAGTTACAAGACCACCACTCCATGGATCATGCTGAAAATATACAAGTCTCATGATCGGCATGGGAAACCGATTTCAAACGGAATAATTTTCCCTCCAACGAAATTATTCCTTAACTCTCTTATATAAAGACGTGAAGACACAAGCAAAGAAGAGTTAGTGAATTAATTTTAAAAGGGTGTCTGATTAAAACGTTCAAAAGTGCAAGTGCTTAATTTGGAATATCAACCTTGATATTCAAAACAGCGAGAAAAACACATCTTAGTGTTTGAGAGAGTTACAAAGCTTAAACTACTACACATCTAGAAAGTGACTGAAGCTGNAGTTGCCAATTATGTTTTTTTTTTTTTTTTTTTTTTTGTGAATTTGTGTGCAACTACATAGAATATGATCAAGTGGGATTATGAACTGTGCAACGTGACGTTTTTATGTGTGCAACTCCATCGTAGTTGCCAATTATGTTGTTTTTTTTTTTTTTTTTTTTTTTTTGCGAATTTGTGTGCAACTACATAGATGTGTTCCAAGTTTGGTATTGTGGAACTATGCGAGGCTGGTTGGGGGTTAATCTGTGTACCACTTTGTGGGCTACTGTGCAACTTCAAGAACTGTGCATATTCACGAGCTACTGTGCAACTTCAAGAACTATGCATATTCACGAGTTCTATTGTGCAACTTACAGTGGTTATTAAACAACCTGACTGTGCAACATCGCAATATTGTCTTTGCAGAATATTGTCTATGCAACCAAATTGTGCAACAACACAGTATTGTCTGTGCGTGTATGTATGTTTACTAACGCACTAAAATACCCCCAAAAAGCCTTTATTAATCTTATAACATTATGGATTAATCTCATATGCACTATCCAGTGAGACTTTTTGTGCACCCGCTGCAAATAAGTTGTGCAACACTCATATTATTCTGTGCACCCAAGTCAAATTACTACTGCTACACTCGTTTGTGTGTATGTCGGCCCCTTACCAATTAGTAGTGCTGAAAATTTTATACGATACAATGTGTTAATCACAATTCGAGATATGATTACAATAAATGCCAAACACGATTAATTCATTAATAAACAATGTTTTTCTTTGACGAATTCAACACCAACATTAGATCTTAAGCAGTGCAAGTTTATTAAAAAAACAACCACACAATTCTACTTAGAATCATAACTACACCCCTTCTCCTTTGATTTCTTCTTGCGTAACGCGCAGCTGCGGTTGTCATAGCCATTTATCTATCCACATGTTGCACAGAAGGACGTCCTACTGACCTGCTATTGTCCACCAAGTATAGAGCTGAATACAATGGTAACATCTTATCACACTTAATAACGATCTCAGTTTGTAACGGAGAATTTTAACATATGATCTCTATTTAAAAAACTAAACAGAACTGTTAAGCACCTTGATAACCCACCTTTAAAACTGGAAAAACACTAAAAAAGATGCTGGAAATCAGTTTCTACATTAAAAAGAATACTACAGGACAATATGAAATATTTGGAAAACTACCTAAAGCACATACAAAACAACATTTAGCACAGAGAACCACACATAATTGCACAGAAGGAAGGCGTTGAGTGTTGAAAATTAGGATCATGTTAATATATCATCACAACACAGAATTCCACAATGCTTTGCACAGAAAAACAGAGGACACTATGAAATATTTGAGAAACCTTCTAAAGCACATACATAACAACATTTAGCACAGAGAACCACACATAGTTGCACAGAAGGAAGGAGTTAGGGGTTGAAAGTTAGGATCATGTTAATATACCATTAAAGCACAGAAGTACACAATGCTTTGCACAGAAGAACGTCCTACTGACATGCTATTAGCCACCAAAACACTATGACACACCACTTTTAAACTGGAAAAACACTAAAATATGCAAAAAAAAAATCAATTTCAACATTAAAAAGAATAGTGGAGGGCACTATGAATTATTTGGGTAACCATCAAAAGCACATACACAACAACATTCAGCACAGAGAATCACACATAATTGCACAGACAAAAGGAGTTGTGGGTTGAAAATTAGGATCATGTTAATATACCATTAAATCACAGTAGTCCACACTGCTTTACACAGAAGGATGTCCTACTCACCTGCTATTATCCACCAAGTATAGAGCAGTTCCGTAACGACAAAGAATAGAGCTGAATACAGTGGTTACATCTTATCACACCTAATAAGAGTCCACCCTTTCACAACTATTTAGTAGACAACACCGAATAGAACAAAATATGGATACTCTACTACACAATTCACTTAATTTAAAAGGGTGTGCCATACCCGACTTGAATATGTCCCAAACAAATGGAGCAAACTATGATCATGGTGAGAAGGGCGTTTTCCTGTGCAAATGCCTATCTCTAAGTATGTTGAAAATATAACTCACTGTGCAACAACAATTATTTAAGCATGACAACCAACAATAGAGCAGGAAAATCAACAAGCATACAATCAAGCAAGAATTATAAGCTACTGATTGTTGAACCTATAATGTTTTTTCTTGGTCTGCTTACCCCAAAGTATGTTCAAAATATAACTCACTGTGCAACATCAATTATTTAAGCATGACAACAAAAAATAGAGCAACAAAATCAATAAACATAAAATCAAGCAAGAATTATAAGCTACAGATTCTTGAAGCTGTAATGTTTTTCCATG
>NXFB01000061.1:96301-118619 GCA_002525835.2 Ipomoea batatas
GAACTTCTGCGAGGTGAAAATCGGACGCGGGCGTCCGACCCGCGTCCGCTGTGCGTCCTAAGCAGAGCGTACCAACTTCAGAGAGGTGATTTTCGGACGAGGGCGTCCGGTTCGCGTCCTTCCCTCGTCCTAAGCAGACATCTCAAACTTCAGAGAGCTGTTTTTCGGACGCGGGGCGTCCGGGTGCGTCCGCTTGGCGTCCGCAGCGGTCTGCTTCGAAACCTCACAGCGATAGTCGTGGACGCCTGTGCGGACGCGCGTCCAAGGCGCGTCCGCGCCTGCCCTTTGCTTCCAATTTTGTCCCGTGAATCATTCTTTGAAATCCATGCCTTTTTCACCTCTTTGCACAACGTTTTACCTACAAAATGATCAAACACGTGTGGACTAGGGTCCAATGGCACTCACGAGCATTTTAACGCAATTAAAGCTCTAATCAATCACAAAAGCTAGCAAGTACGTGCAATGCGACCCGAGAACGACCCTATAAGTGTAGCATCTTTTGCACTTATCACACATATACGATTGAGCATTCATAGAAATTTAATTAAAATATAATCAACCATTAAATTAATTATATAATGATTTTAATAAAATGATAATTAAGGAATAGGAAAATGATATGATAGATATAAGTGTATGATAATATTGATGGAGTTAAAAGCTAACAGTGTTATAACGGTGTAAAGGTAGTTTTGTATAACAAGAATGTAGTAGGGACAATTTTGTCTAATAACATTGAAGTATACCTTGCAAACGCACAGCTCGATCGGATGATGCCCCTATCCTAGCTTTTGGTACATTTATGCTTTCTTAATTTCTTATGTTTATGTGTTGTATATGTATGTATCTTAATTGCTTTTCTGTAAACTGGAAGTGAGTTTCAGAAAGGGGAAATTAAATCCTTTTAATTAGTATTTAGTTTGTTGATCCTTTTTCTCTGCTGTATGTATGTGTAACTTTTCTAGACATGTCATGTTGGATGAGCTGCTTGACCTTGATCGATCGATTGCTATATTCTAAGCTAATAATATTTCATTTCCTTCTTTCGAATTATTGCCTTCTATTAATATCCGTTCTACATATTTTTGAGAAGTTAGTTGGATCCTTTGATTATTAAACAGCATATATTCTACGCAAATTATATGGTGGACCATGGTCATAGCTGATACTGCAGTTGTGTTGAACGGATACTGCAGTTGTGTTGAAAAGATATTGTAGTTGTGTTGAAAGGAAACGGCAGTTGCGTGGAACAGAGGACATTCATCCGTTCAACACAACTGCAGTATCCTTTCAACACAACTGTAGTATCCGTTCAACACAACTGCAGTATCAATTCAACACAACTGCAGTTCCAGACAGATGACACGGCGGCCTCTGTTTCACGCAACTACAGTTTCTTTCAACACAACTGCAGTATCAGTTCAACACAACTGCAGTATCAGTCATGATTCATGGTATAATAACTGATATATTCTAGCCTGTTAAATTAAACAATAATCATATCCTCAGTCAGGTGCAAATTTAGAAATTAAAATCAATTAAATTACTGAACCTACCAACAAGTATATTTATATATGGATATCAATCAAAATATATCATTAAGGCATGAATATCATATCATTTTAATTTAAAGGACAAAAGCATGCAAGGTACAAAATAAACTAAAATTTATATAATCCAAATCAAAATTTCTTTATAGTATCCCTTCAAAAAAAAAAAAAAAAACTTCTTCATCATTCATTATTACAAATTTCATGAGAAATACTAGGAAGTTTAGTCCAAATACACTGAACTATTCCTCTTGTATTATAATAGTCTTTACTTGAAAAACTCTGTGGAAAATTGCGCCACTTCTTTGTTGCAAGGCAATAAAATACTCCTTTGCCATCATAAAACTTTGGAAAATATATCTTGTTACTAATTCCTCGAACAGTTGCTTCTCGTGACAAGGACATCTTGGGAGAAACGTAAAAGGTTTTTCCTTTCAAATTCTCGACCTTTTGCCAAACCATTTTAGAATCAAGCTTCAAAACCCGAACTTCCCCTTCCTCAAGAGTTGCCACACACATGAGATCTCCATCGCTTTGTAGAAGGAAACGATCTCGAAATTTTATAAATTGTTGTCGATGTGACTTACCGATGATATCCCAATAAATGTAGTCGTCATGCTTCCCTCTTGGAATGCGGAGCTTCCCTAGATTTCCAGATTCCCCTAGAATATAGATATCTCTATTGCGAATAACTGGGGTACAACTAGAAGCTATAAAATCTATATCATTTTGTATTTGTGGGTACAGTGACCATGAATCTTCACCCAAATTCAATATTCCTACAGTAATAAAGTCTGATAAAACACTAAGTATACCCACAATTTGACAATTAGGAGAAGTTGGTGATTCGGAGAAACATACAAATGAAAATGGTATATCTGGTGTGTCGGGTAGATCTATTGTAACCTTAGTTGTAGGGTTGAAGAAGAAATAAGATGCAGCGCCTTTACCAAAAAGGAACCAACCATAATTTGCATAATAAAGTTCTACTTCACCAATATCATCATCCAACAATTGAAGAATGTTAAGAGAATAGTTGATATTGCGGGTTGGATCATAAAAATTGAACAAACAAGTTTTTTTGTTCAAGTACATTAGATGCAGATCTTCATACAAATCTATATCACATGGTGATGCATGTTCGAGTGAGATTGGCAACAAAGAACGAGGCAATGGTGTAATTGACTTCCAAGATCTACAGACGGATTGAAAAGTATAATAATCTCCCATGGCTAAGCGTGTAAGAATACCTGATAAGAGCTCCTGGTTTAGATCTGACCATGACTTTTGTGTACCAGCTGCTTCATCAATGCTACTGTTACTCATCATGCTCTTTATATTATATTTAAAAAGGGGAAATATCGCTAATTATATTATTTCTGCATGCGCTTCTCTCTTTGAGCAATTAAACTACTTTGCATGCAATACAATCTCTCAATATAACATCTCTATATATAACCACTAATGAGATTCTTTCCATGAAGGATTAGGATTCTTTAAATTTGTCATAATTAAGGATTAGATCGAAAACTCAAACTACAGTCAAATACGTACTATTACGTTTAGGATTTAAAAATCAAATTATATTTCAAATACAGTACGTGCACCCTAGATGAAGAAAATCTAATATAGTTTGTCAACACTGACGCTGAAAAAGTCATGCAAGTTGCAACTCAGTGTTAAAACAATTTTTTTTTTTAATTTTGAAATTGATTTTTGAATTTTATGTTAATCATTTTAAATATCAATAACTACCAATTTTCTAAATCATGTTTGCCTCCCACGTATTCAAAGAACGTAACACAAAAGGCCTCCTACCAATTCAATTATGGTTTAATTTCTTTCTAAATTTTGTACCACGGTCAACTTTATTTAGTGTAATTGTTATAAATATTTATTAATTGTGGACATTATGAGTAGATTGTGTAACGGTTGTAACAGTAGTATTTATATATGTCATTGTTGTTTTACGTTATGATGATAGATAATACATCCTTGTAATGTATTAATCAATCTTTTCTTTCTTTCTTTCTCTTTACATTATCTTCTACTATGCAAATGTTTATGGTTAGGAGCTAACGGCCAACGATGGACCGTTATCTCAATATAGTACGTTTAATAAATAATTATTAAAAATTTTATTACAAATTAAACTAATAATTAAGGATTATTCATTCCTTGAACAATTGGGATTAGAATACTAATACCAACAGTAATCAAATTAGAAAGACACATTCCTTATATATCTGAATGTCATAATCCTAATCCCCATTAGTTAAGGACTAATCCTGAAGGCTATTAAAGAAGCTGTAGAGCCACCCATCCCCCATCGGCAGCACAAACTCACAAAGCACAAAGTCGGGCAAAAACTTTGGATTTCTCAAATCGAATTTTCTTCTTGGCTGGTAATATTCTTTCACTTAATTTCATTCATAATATTCAATCTAGTATTTGATTTTTAAAAGTATATTAGTATTCAATTTAGACTTTTGCTGGTATCCAAAAAAATTTATTAACTTTCATAAATTCTATTAGAATATGATTATTAACCTTCATAAATTCTATTAGAATATGATTTTTCTGCAGTCTTTTTTTTTTTTCACTAATATAAATAGATGAAGTCCAACCCTCTAGCTCCAAACTTGTCAACTACTCCCTTTGCAAACTTTTTTAATCTATCTGAACCAGCTGATAAATTTTTCATCGATTCATATCAAATTTTAGGGTGCATTTTAAACTTTTCCTCAATACTCATCATATACTTTTTTATTTTTATCTATTTATTTTGATGCATATTTATATATAACAAAACATTATTACGAAAAATAATTGTTTATAAAAGTCTTTGAATGTTTATTAAATACACCCCGCTAAATTGCTTCTAATATTCTAACAGGTTTTAAATATGTTTAATTTCATTGCAGTGCCCATTATATTATCATGTGTATGTGTTGTTTGATCGATTAACAATAACATGTAAAGACTAGTTCCTTACCATTTATAAAGAAAATTCATGGTATATTTTTTTTGTTACGTTCATGCAGGCGGGACGTATTCAAAAATATACTCTGTAACTACTATCTATCAACTGAGAGCTATGGAGTTGGTTGGTGAGGAGGGCAAAACAGGTGTTGGTTTCCCCCCACCGCAATCGCACCCTTGGCTCTTGTTTTGTCAAAATAAACAAGGTACACTATACAGTATTACACAACAGCGTTATTACAAGATTGATTATTCCTTCATGTACAACAAGTATGAGAGGGCTCACGCATGTAAGGATGGATGGATGGTGTTACACGATTGCGACAACACTTTCGATGTCTTACTTTTCAATGTCTATTCAAATGAAAGGCGGAAACTTCCAAAATTGGAATCAGTCACGCATTTTGCTTACGTTTCATCTAGTCCACATGATCCATCTTGTTATGTGGTATTAACTAAACAACAAGACGACCCCGATTATTTTTTCAATTTTTGCAAGATCGGTGATGAACAAGCATTTGTGAAGCAAAGGTTATGTGAAGATAGTCTAATGCAATCATTCACAAGTTTCGGTGGAAATTTGTATGGGTTGAGAAAATATTCCACCACTTTAGTACGTGTAGAATTCGAGGAACAAAGTGCACAATTCCAAGAAGTGATCGGTGGTAATATATTTGATGGGCCATCTTCAAGACCAAAATGGAATGGTCAGTATGTTTTTGGTTATATCACAGAAAGTTGTGGTGAAATCCTATTAGTTACCAAAATTTACTTTGCGAAGAGGCGTTGCCAAGTAGAAAATATACGAGTCTTTAGAGCGGATTTGTGCGCAAGAAAATGGGTGGAGATGGAAACTATAGGAGAGCGTACCATTTTCTTAGGATCTGTTGGAGGCATATTTTGCATCAATAACAATAATGCAAATGTGAGAAGCAACTGCATATACTTCGTTGAAGAAAATGATAGAAACATCTATGTTTTTGATTTGGAAGATATGAGTGTTTCCATCAATCTTCCTTGCCCTCATGTAAGCAAGAAAAATGTTATATCGCGATGGATACTATGATTTTGTAAGTTGTTATTATATTTTAATTCAAATATTCAATGTTAATTAAATTTATATTTTCGGTTTGTACTTTATGAGGACAAGGTGGAATATACTGATGAATAAGAAATATGTACTCGGTCTTTTTTTTTTTTGTTTGTTTGTTATTTCATATACTCATTTTATTCTAGGATTTGTTTGGCCACAACTTTCATTTTAAGCATCATTTAATGTTGCATGCAATAGGCCTAAATTCTTTGTTTCAATTCATATATCCATATATATATATATATATATATATATATATATATNGCATTTCAAAGTCACCTACAAATCAATATAAAATTACATAAGCTAAGGTTAAAAGAAATGCCACATCAGTGAGAAACCTGCGCCATGTCAGTACAAAAATATGAAAGTTCAGGGTGCGGCATGAATAATTGGATATAGTTCATGGTGCTAAATGACACTTTACCCAAAAAAAAAAATGTTGCAACCTCTACTCCTTAAAATCTCGCCTTTTTATTAAATAACAATCTCAAGATCAGCTACTTCCTTTTATTTTACAACCTCAACTGCTCTGATCTTCCCAATTAATTGTCACGAAATCTCTGCTACTTATCTTTATTTAATTTCCACGCAAACTCTTTTGCTTCTTTAATCATCATTCATGCAATCTTAGTGCTTCTCCAATTAATATCGGTGCAACATGGCCGGATTTTAGGGCGTGTAACATGTGCGACCGCACAGGGCCCCAAAATTTTGGCCTACTCCAGCCATGCCCTAATAGTTAGTATATATATTTGTGATTATATTGGCCCAAAATTAAGTTTTTTTGAATTTTTCTCTGTGCAATTTTTCTTCAATTCGCAATTTATTTATACTTTGATAGGGCATCACTTAGTTATTAGCACAGGGCCCCGCAAATCAAAAAACCGGCATTGCGTGCAATCTCTATTGCTTCCTCTAAATTGCAATTTCTAGTGCTCCTTTTAAATTGCAATCTCTACTGCTCCTTTGTATTTACTTTTACAAAATCTCTTCTGCCTCTTCTTTGAAATCTCCACTGTACTGCTTCTTCAATTGATGCTCAACACAATTTCTACTGCTTCTTTGAAATCTCTATTGCTTTTTCGAATTTCTTCGAAATCTTTACTGCTTCTTTGAATTTCTTCGAAATCTCTACTGCTTCAAATATTTCAACTTCAGCTGCTCCTTTAAATTTTTCACGGTAATTTCTTCTAGAATTCTCCTCCAAATTTATTCTTTGTTTCTTGATAAACATTTCAAATTCAGACAACAATATGAGACTATTTTTCATCCTAAGTACATTTTTGGCTCATCAAAATCTAATACATATATTCCTAATAAGGTTGATTAAAATGGACTCACCCAAGGAAAAATAACTAGATTAAGAAAGCCCAACACGAGACAACAAAGGAATTTAAATAGGATTAGGCTTATTATTCCTAATGTATCAACGATTGGGCCTACCCTATACTGGACTCATCACTTTTAATATAATTAGAGCTCCCAATATGAGAAAGGTTAGGATTCTTATTCCTTGTAGGGTTCTATGTCCAAAATATGTACAAATAGACCCCATACATAGGGGGAGGGGGGGGGCAATTTTTATTATTCACAAGCAATATTCATCAATACAACATATTTATTCTCTCTATATAATTTCTTTATATTTTCTCAATATGTTTTCCATATACTCGTTAGTTTAACAATGATGATGGCTAACCGTTGACCGCTCAAAAGTCATAAAACCAACAATGGGGAATTGGCATTGGTTCACTATGTTTTGTTAGCAACATGAGGAGTTTGAAGAGGATATTCAAAATTCCAAATGGAGGACAACAATGGATGAAGAGATGGCGTCAATTGAGAAATAATGGAACGTAGGAGTTAGCAGATATTTCACGGAGTCACAAGGCCATGGATGTGAAATGGCTCTACAAGATCACAATGAAGTCAAATGGCATTGAGGAACCTCCAAATCAGAATTAAGGGGATGTTGGACCATCATATTGTTGAATTATTTTTTTGGTAGTTAGTCAAAATCTACTTCTACTAAACTAATAAGAGCCAAAGAGAGTTATGCCTAAATGGGTAGAAAAAATGGCGGTCAAATTATTTAATCAAATGGATGGTTAAATAAATTATTTAATCAAATAGATGGTTAAGATAATTCAAATTAATATTATTAATAGAGATTACCTAATTTAACCTTACTTTTATGATTATCTGTTAAGTTTTCCGTTAAATATTCTCTTCTCCGTTAATATTCCGTTAATTAACTTTTAACTTACCCATTAATTTCTATAAAAAAAAAAAGAAAAAAAGTCTTAGGTTCGAACCTCATCTCAATCAAATTTGACATAATTAAGTTTCTCACTCTATTTTACTCTTATTAAATTAAATAAATTAGTAGCTACAACAAAAAAACTGATACATATGTATTTCTTTAATTTAGAATTATGTGTCTACAATACCTTTATTTGAAAAAATTATTCATTATCAAAAAATTAAATTAAATAAGAGAAATAATTTCATTAGTTATATTGTTTTTATTTTCTCTCATGCAAAGATTATTTACATTCAAATTTATCAATTGATATTCATTACATTGTCCATTATCTTATTTTTACAATATCTTGTAATTAAATATCAAAGTTATAGCTAGTACAAAATAATGTTATTTATTTATTTACCAAGTATTTTATTAATACTATGAAAAAAAATTTAAATAATTTGAAGTTAATTATATTAGAGTAAATACCAGTGGAGGTCCTCCGACTTTGATGGCACCGCCACTTTTAGTCCTCAATTTTTAAATTAACCACTTTTAGTCCTCCGACTTTGATGGCACTGCCACTTTTAGTCCTCAACTTTTAAATCAACCACTTTTAGTCCTCTTACTTTTTGTTTCTAGTCACATATAGTCATTCCTTAACAGCGATATGTTAAGGCGATAGTCGTGGACGCCTGTGTGCGTCCGCGCATGCCCTTTGCTTCCAATTTTGTCCCGTGAATCATTCTTTGAAATCCATGCCTTTTTCACCTCTTTGCACAACGTTTTACCTACAAAATGATCAAACACATGTGGACTAGGGTCCAATGGCACTAATGAGCATTTTAACGCAATTAAAGCTCAAATCAATCACAAAAGCTAGCAAGTACGTGCAATGTGACCCGAGAACGACCCTATAAGTGTAGCATCTTTTGCACTTATCAAAATTTCCACACTTTAGAACTTTCTTGTCCTCAAGCAAGCGATCATTGGCAAAGCAAAAACTAAGTGCAAATGATGCCACCACTTTGATATGCAAGCAAGCTCAACCACAATAATGATGCACACACTTGAAATCAATACTATTCTCAAGCTATCATGAAAATGTGTTTTTAAACAATCATTTGATTCTCAATAACGACTATCCCAAGAACAAAATCCCTTTTTTGACAATAAAGCAAATTGATTAACTTCCGTTATCATACGAGTCAAGCATGCAATCCAATAACGGGTTCACCAACCATTTAAAGCGGGCCACTAGCCGAGCCAACTAGTGGGACCGATGTGCACAAACCAACCCTATTAGACCACCCTTGTAACCTCAAGCCCCCTAGATTCTAGCGTGATAAACAAAAAGGCTTTAAGGTTATCTACTACCCCTCAAGACCGACCATCGGGCTACCCGATCTCACATGGAGCTCCATGCTTTTTCGAGAACTGTGCAATAGGTGCCCGGTCCCAACGGGATAGATCTCTCCTTTTCTCATTCCCCAAGATAACCTCATCGGGCTACCCGACTTCACATGGATCTCCATGCTTTTTCGAAGGCGGTGCAATGGGCGCCCGAATCTTGGCAGAATGGCTCTCTTCAATTTTCTCATCTCCCAAGACCTCGTATCGGGGCAACCGACTTCACGTAGAGCTCTACGCTTTTTCGAAGACAGTGCGATGGTTGCCCCCCAACTTGTCCTAGCGAGACGGTTCATCTTTTTCATATCCTATGGTGGCCACATTGGGCTCTTTTGGGGTTCTTGGCCTCATTGGGCTCTTTTAAACAACTTAAAGCAAAGCATCACCTTCACAACCCCACACTACACCTTCGGGAGAGCAAAAACAAAGAAAATTAGGTTTATTTCTGGGCTTAGTAAACATTATATTACTAGGGTTGATAGGTGCACACTCCCACTTCGTTACCTCCTTGACTATGGTCCGGGTTAAATGAGAGGTGAACATCATACAATCATGCAACAATTCAACAAATTTAAACAAAAAGTATAAGAATTTTCTTCCACGGGATAGTCCTAATTGAGAATCAAGTGCTCGTTCAAAACACACATTTTCCAAAAAAGATTAAGCATCGCATTCATTTCAAACATGTCCACTGTTCTAAGCTAGGCATTACTTTTGCAAATCAAAGTCTTTCAAGCACAAATGTGCTTTCCTTTCCACACTTTAAACCGAACATCGTCCTCGATGTTCACACTAAGCATAATGTGGGAAAGCTAGAAAGGTCTCAACCTAAACTGCCCCTTTCCACACTTTAGAAGTGTGCTATGGGCTAATGGGTCACACCACATGCTTTTATGAATGATTTAAAACAAGCTAATGCACAAGTCATGCCATCACACCCGGTTTCCACACTTTAGAAGAAAAGCATATAGGTAAAAGAAAGGGTAAGGGAGATAAAGAGACTCCCCTACGGCATTAAAGATCTACATGAGTGTGCTCATATCATCTCTCTTTTCCTTGAAATTCCCTGCACAACACAAGCTTCCAAACACATTGATTCACATTCGATTAGCTAAATTCAAGAGATCATCAAGATAAAGAACCAATATTAAACGTAAAAACCAAAACAATAACGCAAACAAAATATGAATTAAAAACAAAATACGAGTGCATAAAAGAACAAGTGCTAAACTCAAAAATCCCTACAACTGAGCAACTACGATCATCGGGGTGCACAAGATCATTCGCCCGACCCGTCGGACTCCTCTTCATATTGATCAAGTGTGAGCCTTCTAACTTCATATTCAAGCATATTGACTCGGTTCTCAAGTCTCTCTATAATTCCCCACAAATCTCTTTGCTCTCCTCTAGCCTCGTCATCACTAGACTCCTCGGGTGGCACTCCAAATTGGATAAAGTCACCTATGTCTAACGGTGTCATCGTGGTTGCCACCCCCTCATATGCAAGTGCATATTCAAACCACAATGCTTCACATAGCCTACTCACTATAGGCCCCAGAAAGATACTCTCACTATCCTCATAGCTTTGTCGCTTTAGGAGGGTCTTACAAAGCTCTCCCATGTGGATTGGCGTCTCCGTATACATGCTCCAAAGCATGAATAGTTCCCTCCTTGTAACATTGTCATTCGGAGATTGCCTTCCCAACCATGACCGTGCTATAATATGCCACATGATCTTAAGCTCTGGGACTTTGATATATTTGGCACTCGTATATGAAGGTCTCCAAGCTATCCCCTGTCTAGCTATTCCCCACCAAAACAACTCGGGTTGATGCTCATTAAGGAAGTCGTCAGCAAGGTTTGCGTACCATCTTTGCTCTTGGTCATGTAAAGTGTTGAATCCTAGCAAATTACCAAGTTCATCCGATGAGATGTCGTACTGTCTATGAAATAGCTTGAACTTAATGCTAGGTTGTCGCCGGTTATGCACCCCCTCGTTGACTTCCAAAGTAGAAATGAATTCCCTAACGATAGGGACATACGTCGCATCCCTCCAGCTACAAATGTGTCTCCAAAATGGTTGGGACGTCATCCTTTCAAATTCTTCTCGAATGCCTAGGATGGTTAAGACCGGGGCTTCTATGTAACTCCATTCGACTATTTGCTTGTCCCGGAAGTGCCTATATCTAAAAAGATCCTCCACTTCGATCATGAGGCCTCGGTGTGCAAATTCCACATTCGGTGATTCCTCTTCTTCGCTTGATGTGTCCTCATTGGGCACTCTACTAGGTTCACCTCTTTCAAGACTGTGCCTAGGGACCATCATTTCGGCCCTAGGAAGTCCCTATATTTATCAAATCAAGCATTAGATCCTCAATTCACAACATTGGATTTTCAATTCAAGATATTACATTCTCATTTCAAGATATTGCATTCTCAATACAAGCATTATGTTCTCAACTCAAAGCATTGTGATCATCAATTCAAACGAAATTTGCATCATACACTATTAGTGGCATTTTATCAAACACCTAGTATGCAAGGTTAACAAGAGCACAAATGTATGAAATATGCATGATCTACACACTATAGAGTACAAAAGCACAAGCATATCATCACCCAAAGCTCACAAGAGTAAAGGATCAAAATAAGATCTTACTAAAATTGAATAGAAACTAGATCAAGATCCTAATAAATCAAGAAGAAAAAGAAGAAATGTCAAGAGAATTACCTTTGGGCTCGGTGGAGGTGATCTACAAATGCTTGATAAAGGAGAAAAGAAGAGGTTACCTATGTTCATCATTTTCTGAGAGTAGGGAGTGATAAAGAGGAATTTTGGAGTGAAGGAAGAAGAATGGAGCTGAAAAACCCTTGGGGTATTTTAAATTCGTCGGGCGGACGTGCGTCCAGAAGCGCGTCCAGCAGAGCTTTCTCTGTTTCTGCTTCTTTCTGCTTCCAGTGGTCTGCTGGACGCCGGGCGGACGCGTGCGTCCGCCGTGCGTCCAGCACTGTGGGTTGTACTTTCCAGCTTGTTTTTATCTATGATGTCGCGTGTTTCTTCCCCCGCATTTTTGCTTATTCGTATGTCTTCGTGCCCCCTGTCGTCTTGAGCTTAAAAACAACACTAACAAATATTTTTGGAAATTTTTGCAATTATTAGAAGTAAAAGAACATAGACTTCAAACTTAAAAGCAATTAAAAGAAAAACGTCATAAACCAAAGTGCATTATGGAAAGTAAATGTAAACGAGAGTAGTACTAAAACCGAAATAAAACAACCCAAATAATGAAAACAAAAGAAAGATAAAGTCGGCACCCCACGCACGGGGTACCTATTGTTCTAGCCGGGCCACATCAACACAAGAACTCAAGAACCCAAGTAGCGTCAATACGGTGCGTCCCCACCCTGTGACGGGGGTGGGAAACGGTGCTCCATCCATAGGCGCAACTGCTCGATTGCTTGAAATTGTTGCTCTTGACGTTCCTCTTGCCTCACGTATGCTTCATTCTGCCTTATGATTGCTTCGTTCTGCCTTACGATCGCTTCGTTCTGCCTCATCAACTCTTCGTGGTGAAGGTCCATCCTCTGGTTGAAAGTGTTCATAGACTGAGTATGCAACTGAAGCTGAAAAGCTCTCATGGATGCCCAGTCATATACTGGGGGATACTCTGCATACTCCGGAGGCACATCCGGACCTCCCTGAATTACCGGCTCCTGTTCTTGCGGAGGCTCACCCTGTGGAGGTTTAGGCGCGGCCCTAATCTTTGGGGCATAGCTCCTGTTGAGCTGCGCATCGCTAAACGGTCGCATGGAGGCAATACTCTTCTCCCTCTTCAACTCTCTTTGCAACCCCAACCCGTGGCACAGTCTTGTGACCACTGGCCCTATCCAGACATACGGGCACTTCGGGTGTGTCTGAGAGGTGAACAGCTGTTGCACCATGCAAGCCATCTGTATAGGCTAATTCATCTCCAGACTCCAAAGGTTGAAGAGGTCAAACCTATATACCTTATGGAGGTTGTTATTCCTTCCTCCAAATGTAAGGTTGAGTAGAAGATTCATAATCAATAGTGCCGGGCTGACAATCTTTGAAGTGTTTGGTTTAGTACCGGTGAACCTGCCTCCTTCACCATTAGTAATTTGGTGCCAATAAGCTTCTACCGCCGCGTCGGAGTCAAAATCTGATGGAAGGTTGCGCTACTCTTCCGTGTGAACGTCCTCGGCGGTGTAAAACCCCAAGTATTCCCCCAATTGGATCAATGATACTTCGTGCTCCCGACCGAACAGTGTGGACTTCATGCAAGGAGTCCACATGCGGTTTGACGGCATAGGCGCATAAGTGGCGATAAACTCGTGCATGACGGGTTCATACGTGTCATCCCTCCAACTAAAGAGATGCTCCCAATACTGTCGTGACATCATCCTCTCTACCTCCGCTCGACACCCATATGCATCGAGCATTGTGTAATCAAAGTAGAAGCCCCCCGAAACTCCTTTCGCTCGAAGCTCCTCCACTCTTTCAATTTGTGCGGCACTAAGGTGCCTAAGGCTTCGGCACCCCGCGATTAACAAGTCACTTTCACCTTGGACCGCCCCCGAGCTCGTTCCAACATCATGCTTTCTTTTCTTGGCGCATTCCTTGCGTCTAGTCTTTGGAGGCATCTATTACAACATTTAAAGCATGTGAGCCATAGCATAGTTGATTCTTTTGCACTTAATTAGGTACTCAAACAAGCATCTATTGCATCTAAACTATTTTCAAGAAAGTAAAACCATACACATGCTTGATCGACTCTCCATTCAAAGGCAAGACTTAGCATACTTAACCATTTTTCTTATCAATTAAAATTCTAGGCAAAAGGAAATCATGCGCATTTAAGCATATTACTACTACATGTGTTTGCACTAAGGAGATAACAAAAGCTAGCATGTATCATCATCTAGTTTCAAGTTATTCATGCATACACAATTCATATCATAACTCCAAAACTTCACAAGTTTACAAACTTTAAGCACTTTTATTTTTTAAAACACACAATGTAGTAAGCACTCCAACATTTATCAACTAAAAACAATTCTACAACCATTCTTCATCAACACACAATGGTAATCCTATTTCATATCATATTTTCATGTCAAAGTTCAAAAAGCCCCAATTTTGTGAAACTAGTAAACAAAATTCCAATTAAGCATAATGCAATGTCAAGAATCACAAATTGGTTCCATATAAACACTTGATTAGCATCTAATTTCATTTATCAACCATTAATTTCAATATTGAAGCACAATTATTCAAACCCAATTTTTTCCACCATTAAAGTAGGATTTCAAGCTTTTATCAACACTCAAGTTCATGTTTAACCATACTAATTGCAATTAAAACTCATAAGCATGCTCATTATAACTTAGTGAATCAAATTCTAACAACAAACAAGCAATGCAATTGTCAAAGCAAGAAATCCCAAATCAAGGTCATAGCAATGGTGAAAGCTTAAAAATAGGGATGAAGAAGATGCACATACCTTGAATTTTGTTGTAGAAAGGTTGTACAACGATGAAAGCTTGAAATTTTTGCCTTGGAATAGCTTGGGAGCTTGAAAGAACTTACTTGGTAATTTTTTTGGAGTGTGTTTCGTCCGCTAGAATGAAGAAGAATTAGGAAGAATTTGGCTTAAAACCTCCACTCGCGTCCGCTGAATTGCCCAGACCGACCTGTCGGACGCGGTCCGGACGCGCGTCCAGATGGCGTCCGCATTTTATTTCCTTTTTCCGCGATTTGCCGTAACATCGGACGCGGGTCGGACGCGTGCGTTCGACCGGCGTCCGTATTTCTTCTTCGTTCGGCATGTGGCGGACTAATTCCGGACGCGGTCGTCCGCTTGGCGTCCGGAATTACGGTCTCAGTACCTTCTTCGCGTTCTGATGGACGCGGGTCGGACGCGTGCATCCGTCTCGCGTCCATCAGAGCGCTCTCTGATGTTGCGAACTGGGTCACTGGACGCGGACCGGACGCGCGTCCGGTCTGGCGTCCAGGCTCGGATTTTCGCCAATTTTGACTTCTTCTCGTTCTTCTTCGGTTTTCGTGACTTCACCTATTGTGGCTCTACAAAACCATACTAGATCTAAAGGAAAAACATGTAAGATAAGGCATTTAAAAGTAAAAGTAACCTCGGGTTGCCTCCCGAGAAGCGCTACGTTTAACGTCTTTAACCCGACGTCTTTGTAAGCTTCAATTTTCCATTCGAGTCAAACGCAAGGCATCCACCTCGCGCGGTTCCATTCCCCCAAAGTACTTTTTGACTTGGTGACCATTGACCTTGAACTCTCCCTTGCTTGGATCTTTGATTTGGATAGTTTCGTAGGGAAAAACTTTTGTGACCGTGAACGGCCCCGACCATCTTGATTTCAACTTTCCCGGAAAGAGTTTCAATTTCGAATTGAAGAATAACACTTGGTCTCCTTCCCGAAATTCTCTCCCCTTTTTGATGTGCCGATCATGATACAGCTTGGTACTTTCTTTGTAGGCTCGGAAATTTTCATATGACATCAATCTCCATTCTTCTAACTCGTCGAAATGCCATAGTCTCTCACGCCCCGCAAGGTCCATATCGCTATTCAATTTCTTAATGGCCCAATAGGCTTTGTGTTCGATTTCGACGGGTAAGTGACAGGCTTTCCCATATACAAGTCTAAAAGGTGTCATTCCAATCGGTGTCTTATAGGCAGTCCTAAATGCCCACAGAGCATCATCTAGGCGATCGGGCCAGTCTTTCCGGTGGATTCCAACCGTTTTTTCTAGTATTGCTTTAATATCGCGGTTAGCGTTCTCCACTTGGCCACTGGTTTGGGGGTGGTATGGAATTCCCCCCCTGTGTTGCACTCCGTATTTGGCCAACATCTTTTCCATTAACGAATTCCTAAAGTGTGTGCCCCGGTCGCTGATTATAACTCTAGGCACTCCAAACCTTGTGAACAATTTCTTTAGAAAGTTGATTACACTTCTAGCGTCATTGTTTCGTAAGGCTTGTTCCTCCTCCCACTTTGACAGATAATCGATTCCAACCAAGATGTACTTAAACCCTTTTGAACTTGGGAAAGGCCCTACAAAATCTATTCCCCAAATATCGAAAACTTCACAGGCTAGAATATATGTTTGCGGCATTTCGTTCCTTGCTGTGATGTTTCCAACTCTTTGACATCGATCACAGTTTGATACACACATTTGAGCGTCTCTAAACAAAGAGGGCCAATAGAAGCCCGCCTCAAGAACTTTCCTGGCGGTTCTATTGCTTGAATAATGGCCTCCGGTGGGTCCGACGTGACAGTTTCCCATGATTTCTAATCCTTCTTGTCCCGTGACACATCTTCGAATTACTTGATCTGCGCATACCCGGAACAAGTAGGGGTCGTCTCAAAAATAATGCCTACTTTCTGCTAAGAATTTTCTCTTTTGGTGCACATCAAAATAATTTGGGATAACTCCTCCTACAACATAATTTGCGATATCGGCGTACCACGGTACATCATCAATTTTCAACAATTTCTCCTCTGGAAACAGTTCTAAGATGCTAGCGCTTTCCTCCCCCAAGTTTGGATTCTCTATTCTAGAAAGATGGTCTGCGACTTCGTTCTCTTTTCCTTTCTTATCCTTGATTTCTATATCAAACTCTTGAAGCAATAAAATCCATCTAATTAGTCTCAGTTTTTCTTCGGCTTTCGACATCAAGTATCTAAGGGCCGCGTGGTCCGTAAATACTATAATCTTGGACAAGAGGAGGTAGGACCTAAACTTGTCTAAACCGAATATCACCGCTAACAACTCTTTCTCGGTAGTAGTGTAATTTTGTTGGGTTTTGTCTAATGTTTTGCTTGCAAACGCTATTGGTTGAAAGTATTTCTCCTTCCTTTGTCCCAACACGACTCCTACTGAAAACCCACTAGCGTCGCACATCATTTCGAATGGAAGGTTCCAATCGGGTCCAACTAAAATTGGTGCTCTCACTAGTTTCTCCTTAAGGGTTTTGAAAGCAACTAAATAGTCTTCTCCAAATTCAAACTCTATATCTTTCTCTAGGAGTTTGGTCAACGGTCTAGCAATTTTGGAAAAATCCTTTATAAAGCGCCGGTAGAAACCGACGTGACCTAGGAAGCTTCTTAAACTGGTGACGGAGTTTGGAGGTGGTAGGGTGTCAATCACGGACGTTTTAGCTTTGTCTACCTCTATTCCTTTGTTTGATACCTTATGACCCAATACTATGCCCTCTTCTACCATATAGTAGCACTTTTCCCAACTAAGTGCTAGGTTTACTTCTAAACACCGCTTGAGGACTTTTTCTAGATTACTTAAGCATTCGTCATAGGTTTCTCCCCATATGGTGAAATCGTCCATGAACACCTCCATGAACTCCCCAATATAATCTTCAAAAATTGCTAGCATGCACCTCATGAAGGTAGCTGGCGCATTGCACAAGCCGAATGGCATGCGTCGGTACGCAAATGTACCCATAGGACAAGTAAAGGTCGTTTTCTCTTGGTCCTCTAATGCTACGGGTATTTGGAAATAGCCGCTCATACCATCTAAGAAACAGTAATAAGCATGCCCGCTCACCTTCTCAACCATCTGATCAATAAAGGGCAAAGGGAAGTGGTATTTTCTAGTGGCATCATTTAGTCTTCTATAGTCTATACAAACCCGCCACCCCGTTAATTCTTCTTTGTCATTTTTCACTATAGTTTTTCCTCCATTTTTAGGTACTACGTGGGTAGGACTCACCCACGCACTATCAGAAATTGGATAAATCATTCCTACATCCATAAGTCTTACTACTTCGTTTTTCACCACTTCGGTCATATTTGGATTCAACCTCCTTTGGAGTTGGGCTACGGGCTTAACATTCTCTTCTAATAAAATCTTATGTGTACACATACTAGGACTTATGCCTTTTAAGTCTTGTAATTTCCACCCTATTGCTCCTTTATATTTTCCTAACAAGTTCACAAGCTTGTCTTGTTGATTTTCATCTAGTTTTGATGAGATTAATACCGGTAAGGTCGAATTTTCTCTTAGAAAGGCATATTGTAGACTATCTGGTAAAGTTTTAAGCTCACATTTTACTTCTTTCTCTTCTACTGTACTCTTTTTCTCATTTATTTTCTCATTATGCAACAAATCATCCCCTTCATTTCCATCCATCACCTCCTCAACTTCACCAATCAATTCATGAATATATATATAGCATCATCAATACAATCATCAAAGAAATTTACAAATTCAATATCATTCACATCACACACATTATCATCAACATGTATATCATCATCACCAAATACTATCTCATGTAAAGCATCATCATTCTCATTAATTGAATCATTATTATCGAAAGTAAAAGATTCAAGGTCATCATTACCATCCAACACTCTTAAGAGTGCGTCATCTTTCAATTTACCCACAAGATTGGGGTAAATTGAATTAACGTGCTCATGAAAAACATCCACAAAGTAGCACGCATCATCTGTGGTCATCGGGTACTTAGTCAACTTCGACACGTCGAAGGTAGCACATTCGTCTCCTACCCTTAGGACAAGTTTCACATTCCCTACATCGATGAGGGCCCGAGCGGTGGCCAAGAACGGCCTACCCAGAATTAATGGCACCTCTTGATCGGCATCCATGTCAATAATGACAAAGTCCACGGGAAAAATAAACTTGTCTACCCTCACTAACACATCTTCTACAACCCCCTTGGGTTGCTTGATTGATCTATCGGCCAACTGGATACAAATGCGAGTGGGCTTAAGATTGCCCAAGTCTAATTTCTTGAAGAGACAAAAAGGCATTATATTGATGCTTGCCCCAGAGTCTGCTAGAGCTCTCTTGAACTCGGCTTCGCCAATTTGACATGGGATGGTGAAGCTTCTGGGGTCCGTGAGCTTCTATGGTTGATGGCGCACGTAGGCGGAGCATCCCTCCCCTAGAAAAACCGTAGTTGAGTCTTCTAGCTTTCTCTTATTGGTGAGTAGATCTTTCAAGAACTTTGCATAACGCGGCATTTGACCTAATGCGTCGAGGAAAGGTACGTTGATATGCAATTGTTTTAGAAGTTCAAGGAATTTGCCGTATTGCGTCTTGTCTATGCTCTTCCTCACCCTCCCAGGAAATGGGAGTGGTGGTTGGTACATTGGTAAATCCACCTTTTCCTTTCCTTTATCTCGAGATTGAGCGGCTTTTGGACTCGAGGGTAATGGAGATGTTTCATTTTCTTGCTCCTTTTCTTCTTCAAGGATTTCTTCTACTTTCTCTTCTTCGATTGGATTCTTGGAGATAGTATTCTTCTTCAATGTCGGCTCGGGAAGCTCCTTTCCACTCCAAAGGGTCACGGCTTGCACCCTCTCTCGAGGATTATTCACCGTGGTACTCGGAAGTGTGCCTTGCGGTCTTTCGGCTAAGGCCTTGGAGTTTTGTGCAACTTGTGTCTCCAAGTGTCTCAAGGAAGCATTATTTTCTTGTCTCAAGTTAGAGACTTCTTGCCTTATCGTGGATATCTCTTGTCTCAAGTCTTGCTTCCACTCTTGTCTCATATTGGTCACGTCATGCCTTAATTCGCTAAGCATTCTCACCATTTTGTCTTCCATGCTTTCTTTTGGAGCCTCTTCTCTTTGTTGATTATTTCCTTGGTACATAGGTGGTCGATACGCTCCTCCTTGGTTAGGTCTTGGGTTGTATTGATTTCCTCGATTGTCTTGGTATCCTCTATTGTAGTTTGCATTGTAACTCGGCCCACTTTGACTCGGTCTTGGATTGTATTGATTTTGGGATGGTTGGTTTTGCCATCCTTGACCTTGACGCCAATTTTGGTTGTTGGTATTTCCATAAGCATTGTAGTCATTCGGCCTTTGATATCCTACGGCCTCGACTTGTTCATACGGAACATCCTCATAATTTGAAGTGCATTCGTGTGCTCCGTGTGCGCCCCCACATTTGTCGCAATAAAGAGCTAATGTTATTCACGGATTTCCTCTTTGACTCTTATTCATCTTTTCCAGTTGAGCTTGTAGCCTCTTGACTTCAAGTCCTAGTGCTTCCACCTTGGCTTGAGACGCGGTGTCGGCACTAACTTCGTACAAACCTCCTTTGGACTCCCTTTGATTGTACCAATTCCCGATAGTTGATGAGATAGTTCCTATCAAGTCTTCTGCGTCCTCGGGACTTGTAGAAACGAAAGATCCTCTAGAAGATGAGTCCAAAAGCAATTTACATTCGTCGGTGAGGCCGAAATAGAATGAACTAATGACGTCCCATGGATGTAGAACGTCGGGTGGGCATTGATGTTTAAGTGTCTTAAACCGTCTCCATGCATCCGCTAAAGATTCCAACGACCCTTGTTTAAAGTCTTGGATTTGCTTTCTTATTTTCAATGTCTTGGTCAACGGAAAGAACTCTTGCATGAATTCTCGGTGGAGTTGTTCCCATGATCTAAAGTGGTTATCTACGTGGGAATCAAGCCACCTCGCGGCTTCCCCTATTAACGAAAACGGGAACATTTTGAGTCTTACGACCTCTTCGGTAACACCATTCTGACGGTACATACCACACGATCGGATGAATTGGGTGATATGTACGTGTGGATCTTCCGCCGGTAATCCTCCAAAAGGTTGATTTTGTACGAGTGTGATCACGGCGGAGTTGATTTGAAAGTTGTTGGCTTCAACCGGGGGAATGTAAATAGAGTTGTGGTTGCTAAAGTCGGGTGTCATATAATCCGCTATAGTTCTCTTATCCTCTCCCCTTGGTTGGTTTCTTGGTATATTTCTCGATTCATGCCTTGGTTCGTTCCTTCTTGCCCTTTGTGGCTCGTAATATTCATCATCATATCTTGGTTCAAAGTAAGCATCTCTCCTTGGTCTAGGAGGTTGTTGTTGTTGTTGTCTTGGAGGCATGTCATAGAGAGGGTTGTTGAATTGTTTTTGAAAATTCGGTGCATATCTTCTACGTGGTAGTGGTTGGTCATACGCTATGTTCTCTTGTTGATATTGTGGTTGGTTGGGTGGTGGTGGTCTTTGTCGAGACTCCTCCCTTTGTGGTGGAGGTGCCTCATGGACATTGAATTGATCACCTCTCACATTTCTCTTGGTGTGTCCGTATCGGTGTGTATTGGTGATTCGTTCGTATTGACGTTAGGGACGTTTGCACTAGTAGTTGCCATGTCTTCTTCTTGATCTATTTGTTGGGATTGTTGGTCTCTATTGGCCTTCTTTCTCCTCCGATTCAATGCGTAAATCTCCGGATTAAAATGAAGTAGACCTTCACTCCCTCTAGAGCGAGTGTGCATACAAACGCTTTGGTATATTAAGCACTCGAGAACAAGAGAAAGGTTTGCAACTCAAAGTAGCTCAACAAGAAGTGTCAAGTACTAAAAACAAGTGATAGTAAAAGGACAAAAACAAGTAAAAAGGGACTAGGCTCTCTACTTAAGGAACCTACTCATGCTAATCCACAAAGACTTGCCTAAACAAAACCGTTACCATTCCCCGGCAACAGCGCCATTTGAAGAGTTGTATTTTAGCGGGAGGTGGAAAGAGTGTAGGTGAATAAAACGGGAAGAAGTTCCCGAGTATCGTCTCAAGGAACGGTAAGAAAGGATTTGGTAGACAAGGAATTAGACACAAGAGTTCCTATGTTTCAAAAGCTAGTCCTAACGAAAGGTTTGTGTAGGTCATTCTAAGAATATCTCAAACACTAAAACGAAAGGTGTTGTAAGCAAGTGTTGTAAATCAAGTATTGGAAGGGAGGATTCGGACTAATCTAGCACACATGCAAGTTCTTGATTTCCTAAGGTACTAGAGGTTTGAAAACGCTCAAGGGACTAACATGAGACAAGGTCACTCACACCACCGCCACTCTCGTGGTCAATGGACTCACTTCTTAGACCATAAAGTCATCCTTGTGAACCTTAGGCTAGAATAGGCATTATGACAAACACGTTATGTGCCTCTTGCCTTCCTTCTCCCTTTTCTCAAAGGTGAGAAAGAAAA
>NXFB01000061.1:146036-156523 GCA_002525835.2 Ipomoea batatas
ATCATGGCTTTGGAGTTCTGCAACGCAGCTTGTCCTTGACGCTTCCCAGTAGAGCGGGCATCCTCATCTCTATCTCTGCCCGTTCCTCCCCTGCGTATTACACCATAAATTTCAGCAAAGAAAAACCCTGGCGGCCGGGAATGCTCCAAGCCAACAGTCTCGCCAACTTGGACTCTGAACCCCTTCTGAAAGGCTCTCTACACTCCTCCTCCGACGGCCTGATTTGCCTGTCCCGACCCAATGGAGACGTCATTGTTTGCAACGTTAGTACGGGACAGCGTATTTCCCTTCCAAGAATCCAATTCTCTTCAGCCTGTTGTGCAATGTTGGGGTTCGATTCACAATCTGAAAAATACAAGGTTTTGATGACAACCTGTCAAAGAAGCAGGAGGAGGGGCTGCAAGCAAATCTGCTTCGAGTATAGTCACTTGATTTTGACTGTGGGAGTGGATAAGTCATGGAGGGAGATCAACTATTCTTCCCTCCCCTTCTACCCCTTTGATGGCAATGGCTGCCCTGGCTACTCCGATACTAGTGTCCACATTGACGGGGTTATCTATCACTATAATTGGCTGACTAGAGATGACCCTCCTAGCTTCGACATAGTAGCATTTGAAGTTGGGTCCGAAAGTTATGCTTTTATACCAATTCCACCTGAACTTCCATTATCATCACAGATTCATTCTATAGATGCATTTGGGGAAAAATATCACTATTCTGGTTTTGTTCTCAGAAATTTTGCATTGCTAGAAGTTTATGGAGGTCGACTGGCTATCGTTTATGTTCACAAAATACGCCACCTATACTACATGGATGTTTGGACTTGGAAGAAATCTAAGGAACGCTGGGGGAAGATGATTGTGCCCATTCCATATGAAGAGAGTAGAAAAATCAAGGGATTTGAATACGTGCGATATTGTGCGATATACTACGAATCATGCTGGGGAGATTGTGTTGTTATGTATAAATAGTGAACAATTTTTTATTTTGGTTTGTAACTTGAAAAGTAAGGTTTTGAAAAAATTTGATGTAGGTGGAGTTAACGAATTTCCAATTTGTTTCCCTATGGATGTTAGAATGTACAAGACTATAGACAATGTGTTTCGCCTAGAGTAGTTTGACTTTTAATGTTTGAATTGTTAGAGAACTTCAGGGTTGACAGCAAGTTTCCAAAGATTGGGCAAAATGAAAGCTTCAAGTCACAGCAAGTTTTGTTAATATATATATATTACTCATTTTAACATGATTAGTATTACTAATACGTTATGTACATCAATACATGTATGAGATTGTGACAAAATATTTATCAGTTGATTGTTTAGATGTGATAAGTGAATTTTAATAATGTTATGTAAGCTACAAATCATGCTGGAGAGATTATAATATTATGTAGTAAAAAAATTATTTTGGTTTGTAACTTAAAAAGTGAAGTTTGGAGAAAATTTAATGTAGGTGGAGTTGAGGAATTTCTAATTTTTTTTCCCTAGGATGTTAGAATGTACCATATATACAGGATTATGGGCAATGTGTTTTCCTTGTAGTCTGATTCGGGATCATCTTAATTAGAAAATGGAGTTCAGTTTCTCTGTTAAGATTGGGCAAAAAATGTCTGCTTCAATATAATTCACAGCAAAACTTTCTGATACGATAGAGAGGCTTAACTTGGTGAAAGATTGAGAATATATGATCCCTTTTTATATATTAGTAAGGTTGACCATTAAGTTCAGTATTAATTTTAAATTTTAAATATGAATATGATTAGTACAAGCACACTACGAATATCTAAATGTGGAGGGGTTGAGTAACCCCTTTTTGGATTCTTGCTAAACTTTCTGAACAGGATAGGACTTAGGTTGTTGCTTAACTTTTTGAAACATAACCATCACACATAAATATATAGAATTAATTTCTTTTTACTCCAATCGCTCATTAATTAGGAAATCTTAAATTTAGAGTCCAACATTGGTGAAGTTGGCAAATTATGCTATGATCCCGGGTCCACCTAAGATGGACTTGGGCCTATGTTCACAATTTTAGAAATTTATGTTCACAATTTTAGAACTTTATATTCACAATTTTAGATCTCAATATAAAAAATTACATTACTCAATGTTCACAATTTTTGAACTCTATATTCACAATTTTGTTATATAGATTCAAAAATTGTGTTATACGGAGTACGGTTTAATATAGAGTTATTAAATTGTGAATATAGAGTTTTGTAATTGTGAATATAGGGTTCTAAAATTGTGAACATGAACCCGGGTCTACCTTGAAAGGTGAACCCGCGTCCATGACATAACAACCAGGTTAAGTTGCATGGCAATTTGCAATTAAGGATGGGAATAGGTCAGGCTCTTTTATAGGGCCTTATGGTCTGGGCTAGATAGGTTTGGCTTGTTTAGTAAAAAAGACAAATCTTGAGTTTATTTCAAAGCCTATTAAACTAAACTAGTATGTTACTCGCACGGGATGAATATTATGCAACATTACAATAATACTATTTATACAAAAATACACAACTTAACATAAACATAGATGCAATTCATATATTACAAAATAATTTAAACATAGTTAATATTAATTTTACAAAAAGACTAAACATTTTTTTGAAGGTAAACGTAGTTATTCCATTAATTCATAACATAAAACATTTACATCAATGATAATGAAAGACTAAACATTAATACTAAACTTTACAAATTGTTAAAAACTTCATTCTACATAACATTTGTCGTTGAAGAAGAGTACTGTCCATTTTAACCGGCCTAAAATAACAACTTTAAGACCTTTAGGGTTGATAACTCTAGATAGAGCCACATACAGTTGTCCAGGTACAAAATTTGGAAGTAATCCAACATTTGAAAGACTTTTGACATTGACTCTTATTTATTGTCATAACATAAAGATAGCATTAGAGAGAATTGTTTCCTTTGGAACTTAAATGGAAATCGAGGATCTGATGGAGTCAATGTCAATCTTGGGATCAAAACTTGAGTACATACCCAAATTATTTCTTGACGTAGTTTTTGCTTGAATAACATGATCTCCTAATTTACTAATAACCAATCTCGTGTCATTACACAAACCCAGTGAACGATCAATGTTCCGTAAAAGCATGATTGGAGACCCCACTTTTAATTTTTAAAGCAAGAGAATGATTTGAAATTCCTAAGCATTTTAACTCATTCAAAAACACTGGGTGTGCAATTGGGTCAATTGGGTCAAGTTATGAAATTGTGGACATGGACCGGGTCGGGTCCGCCCGGGTCAATGGCATAACAACTGCAATCAGGATGAGTGGGAGAATATAATTTTACCTTAAATACAACTCTAGCTATTTTGAGACGGCATTCTTGAAACCCCTAAGAAGTCCAAAACTCTTGCAAACCCTCGATCAGCTCGTAGGATACGATGGGCGCATCGGAGAAGAAGGCGGCTGGTGTATCAACGCTACCTCTTCTTCCCCAAGACATTCTCGTCGAGATCCTCTCCAAGCTCCCTGCTAAATCGCTAGTACGATTCAGGTGCGTTTCTAAATTCTTTTACGCTCTCACAGTTGATCATGCCTTTGGCGTTATGCATCGCAGCTTGTCCTTGAATCTTCCAAATAGAGCGGGCATCCTCATCTGTATCTCCTCCTCCCGTTCCTCCCCTGCGTATTACACCATAAATTTCAGCGAACAAAACCCCTCGCGGCCGGGAATGCTCCAAGCCAACCGTCTCGCCTACTTGGACTCTCAACCCTTTCTGAAAGGCTCTCTACGCTCCTCTTCCGACGGCCTGATTTGTCTGTCCACACCCAATGGAGACGTCGTTGTTTGCAACGTTAGTACGGGACAGCGTATTTCCCTTCCAAGAATCCAATTCCACTCCCCCCATCCACCTTCAACCCGTGCACTATTGGGGTTCGATTCACAATCTAAAAGATACAAGGTTTTGATGCCAACCTGGATGTTTGATCAAGTCTTAGTGTTTAAGCATTGGATTTTGACTGTGGGAGTGGATAAATCATGGAGGGAGATCAACTTCTCCTATTCCCACTCCTTCTCCCCCTTTGATTTCTATCCCTGTCCTAGCTACTCTGATAATAGTATCTACATTGAAGGCGTTATTTATTCCTATAATTGGCTAGCTAAAGATGACTATACTCGCTTCCACATAGTAGCATTTGAATTTAGGTCTGAGAGTTATTCTTTGATACCATTCCCAACTGAAGTTTTATCATCATCATCACAGTATGACAGTTCTAATTATGTTCTTGGAAGTTTTGGATTGCTACAAGTTGATGGAGGTCGACTGGCTATTGTTCTTGTTCACAAAAGAGGCGGCCTATGCTACATGGATGTTTCGACTTGGGAGAAATCTAAGGAATGCTGGGAGAAGATTACTATGATCATTCCATTGGAAAAGAGTAGAGCAATTAACCAATCTGTGCGCTATACTACAAATCATGTTGGGGAGATTGTGTTGTTATGTAAAAATAGTGAACGATTTTCCATTTTGGTTTGTAACTTGAAAAGTGAAGTTTGGAGACAATTTGATGTAGGTGGAGTTGAGGAATTTCCATTTGTTTGCCATACGGATGTTAGAATGTACCGGACTAGGGACAATGTGTTTTCTTTGGAGTAGTAAGATTTAGAAGTCTGATTTGTTGTAAAGATTATTGGGCAAAATTTCAGCTTCAGTTCACAGCAAAACTTTCTGATGCTGAGAGAGGGCTTAATCATTAGTAAGATTGTCCATTAATTTCATTATTTGAAATTATACTTCGTTAATTTAAGAAATTTATTTGAGAATCTTTCCTTTTTTTTTTTTTTTTTTACCACGAAGTCACTTGAGCATACTCTAGTGGCGGTAGGAGGCACTTTCTTCGTTATTGGGCTGGCCTAATTAATGAGCAAACTGTTAGGGAGATTGATTTTTTCATGTGAGAGGGTTTTAACTTCCGACTTCGAGGGTTTTAATTAACTTTCGACTTCTTTTAAAGAATGAGAGTGCAACGATTAGTGCACCACTACTCACATCAACCAAACTGGTTAATTAACATAAATGTTAATATAATCTTTAATTTTAAATATGAATATGATTAATATAGGCACACTACGGACATCGAAAATTTTGATCTATTGGTATTTCTTTTTCAGGCAAAAGAACCCATTTTTGAGATTCTTGCTAAACTTCACGTGCAGGATATATAGGATGACTTAGCGAACAATTGAAGTATTTAATTATTACTTACTTTAACATGATTAGTATTTTAGCCATATGTTAGGTATTGCTATACATGTAAGAGATTGTGATAAAGTATTCATCAGTTGATTGTTTAGATGAGGTAAGTAAGTTTAAATAGAAGTATAGAACTATGTATAGTTTATAATTTATTAATTAACATATTTAATAATTTTATTAATTAAATTATTTTATAGTCATTATTTGAACAAAATCCGTACTCTATCAAAGAAATAGATGCAATTTGAGACTTTGTGAATGAAATACTTTTTGAAAGAGTGCATGAATTTTTTTTTAAATTTTTTTTGGATTAAATGTCATCTTTTATCTTAATTAATTAAGAATTGTACATTATTACTTTTTTTTTTTGAATACTACTAACACTATTAGAATGCAGTATTTGTTCATAACTACTTTCTCAACCTATTGAAGCACAAGAGTTAGTATTGGGTTTGATGCCACTGGACCACAAGGTCCTTGACTACATTATTACTTAATATATTGTTATGTTGAACAATTACATGACTTTCTTTTAAAAGGAATTGTTAAAATTTATTTATTTATTTTAAAAAGGGTCACACTTGTGTAAGACCGTCTCATGGATCCTTATTCGTGAGACAGGTCGGGTTGGGTCAAAGCACTATGCAAATGTCATACTTATATGTGCAAATGTCATACTTATATACTCAAATATAACACTAATCAAGAATACAATTTTTGTTACTTATTAGAGAAAAAGTAATACATTTTTCATAATAAGTAATGTTGACAAGCGTCCCTTACTTATAAGGGCAAATATAATACTTTTGTGGAAAAATGTAATACTTTTAAATCGAAATGTAAAAGTATTGTATTTTTCCTTAAAAGTATTACATTTACCCTTATAAGTAACAAAAATGTTATTTCTGATTAGTATTACATTTGAGCATATAACTATGACATTTGTGCATATAAGTGTTACATTTGCATCTTGACCCGACCCGTCCCGACCCATCTCATGATGAGACGGTCTCACACAAGTTTTTGCCTTTTAAAAAAATTATATTATTCACTGCCTTTTCTTAAAAGAAAGGGTCGCGAAATTTTTTTAAAACAAAAAACAAAAAAAAAATGGTATCTAAAAAGAGTGGCAGATAGCATTTTTTTTTAAAATATATAAATTCACGAATTTTTGTAAAACGGTCGCGAATTAGTAGTTTTAATTTGTACTTGTGCCTTTAATATTAATTTTTACTTTTTAGAGTAATCGGACTCCTTTGGTTTGTATTATTGTATATAAAGCCCTAAGGTAGAAGGCATATTTCTTACCGTATGCATGTATTAAGTGTACAAATGGTAGCAATATACTAAGAGAAAACAATAATAGTAAGTATTGGAGACTGAAACTAGACACCAACTATCCAACTCAACTATCAATTGAAGCAACCTTCTTGTTAGAACTTTATCTTTTTTTTAAGCATAAAATGACATTTTAAGTAGCTATATATTGTGGTACAAATATATGTGGGTTCCATTTCTGATTTGGATCGAGTCAAAGTATATTCGGGTTCTTCGAAGAAGTGAGACTAAGAATTCAATATATTATACGCTCAAAACAGATATTCGGTGAATGAGAAATTGATTTGTTAAGTATACCCATTTGAGTTGGAAAATAAAGGTGTATGTGAAGGCTTATAAGTGCTTTTGTCCCACCTTGATTGGGAAAGTGGATTTGCACCACTATATATATAAGACCATTTTAGAAGGAGTTTGAATTATATAGCATAAAGGTTGCTCTCGCATGCAAGGGGTGTAAATTGCGGGCCTGAATGCCGTCCAAAACTCTCCAGACTATACGTTGGTCATACTTCGATTTCTTCAGCTCCTCGTTCTTTTTCGTCCTACTTTCTATCTCCGTCACTCACATTCTCGAGTGTTAAATCGTGTTACATAGCACACGAGTTACCCAAAGAGTGCATGCTCTTTGCGCAATCGTTATATCGTGGACCAGGGTCCACAGTGCACTGTGGACTGTAGACCCTGATCCGAAACGACGTTGTTTCGATGTTAGTGGATGCGGACACGAATGACTCCAGGGAATTCATTATCTATAATACACAAAATTCTTATCTAGAATATACAGAACATTTGCCAAGAATACACAGAACGTTTGCCCAGAATACACAGAATATTGACATAAAATACAGAGAACTCATCCTCCTAACATTCGAATGTACAAACACATCACGACCTGTGTTAATAACATGAATACACAGAATATTGACACAAAATACACAGAACTCATCCTCCTAAGCATTCGAATGCACAAACACATCACAACATGTACGTGTTACTAACATGAATACATAGAACGGTTACCTAGAATACACAAAATGATTGGCTGGAATACACAGAACAATTACCTAGAATACACATAACTCATCTCCTAACATTTTGATACGAGGTGCAAAATGCATTGTGCACCGTGGTCCATGATATAAATTGTCGTATCGGGCCTACTAATTATTGAAGGCTTGTCATGTCCTTATCGCTTTCAAATTAAACCTACTCATTGACATAAAAATATATAAAATTAATTTCCTTTTACTCAAATCCCTCATTAATTAGGAAATGTTAAATTTAGACTCCTAACGACATTGGCTGTATAGCAATTGGCGCAATCAGGCCGGGGGAGAGGGAGAACATAATTTTACCTTAAATACAAGTAGTATACAACTCCATTTTAAGACGGCACTCTTTAAATTAAAACCTAAAAATGAAAAGTGAAAACCCCATCCTCAATCCAAATTAACCCTAATACTATACTCCTGCAAACCTCAGCTCGTAGGATACGATGAGCGCATCGGAGAAGACGCCACCTCTTCCTCTTCTTCTCCTTCTTCTTCCGCAAGACATTCTCGTCGACATCCTCTCCAAGCTTCCTACTAAGCTCCTAGTACGACTCAGGTGCGTTTCTAAAGTCTTTTGCGCTCTCATAGCTGATCATGCCTTTGGCGTTCTGCATCGCAGCTTGTCCTTGACGCTTCCCAGTAGAGCGGGCATCCTCATCTCTATCTCCCCCCTTACCTCCCCTGCGTATTACACCATAAATTTCAGCGAAGAAAACCCCCGGCGGCCGGGACTGCTCCAAGCCAAACGTCTCACCTACTTGGGCTCTGAATCCTTTCTGAAAGGCCGCTCCTCCTCCGACGGCCTGATTTGTTGGTCCAGACCCAATGGAGAAATCGTTGTTTGCAACGTTAGTACGGGACAGCGTATTTCCCTTCCAAGAATCCAATTCCACTCCCCCTATCCACATCCACCTACACCCTGCTGTGCACTGTTGGGGTTCGATTCACAATCTAAAAGATACAAGGTTTTGATGACAGCATGTCAAAGGAGGAGGGACAGCAAGCAAACATGCTTCGAGTATAATCACTGGATTTTGACTCTGGGAGTGGATAAATCATGGAGGGAGACTAACTATTCTTCCCTCCCCTTCTACCCCTTTGATGGCAATGGCTGCCCTAGCTATTCCAATACTAGTGTCCACATTGACGGCGTTATCTACCACTATAATTGGCTTACTAAAGATGACCCTCCTAGCTTCCACATAGTAGCATTTGAAGTTGGGTCCGAGAGTTATTCTTTGATACCAATTCCACCTGAACTTCCATCATCATCACAGATTTATTCTAGGGATGCATATGGGGAAAAATATCACTCTTCTGCTTTTGTTCTCAGAAATTTTGCATTGCTAGAAGTTTATGGAGGTCGTCTGGCTATTGTTTATGTTCACGAAATAGTCTACCTATTCTACATGGATGTTTGGACTTGGAAGAAATCTAAGGAACGCTGGGGGAAGATGATTGTGCCCATTCCATATGAAGAGAGTAGAAAAATCAAGGGATATGAATATGTGCAATATACTACGAATCATGCTGGGGAGATTGTGTTGTTATGTAAAAACAGTGAACAATTTTTAATTTTGGTTTGTAACTTGGAAAGTAAGGTTTTGAAAAAATTTGATGTAGGTGGAGTTAAGGAGTTTCCAATTCGTTTCCCTACCGATGTTAGAATGTACAAGACTATGGACAATGTGTTTTCCCTAGAGTAGTTTGGTTTTTAATGTCTGAATTGTTAGAGAACTTTAGGGTTGACAGCAAGTTTCCGAAGATTGGGCAAAATGACAGCTTCAATTCACAGCAAGTTTTGTTGATGAGAGAGGGCTTCACTTGGTGAAAGACTAAAGGTTAGTTGTTAACTTGATTAATTTGTTTCCTTTTTATATATTAGTAAAGTTCATTATATTAATTTCAGTATTAGAACAGAAATTATATAATATAATTTTAAATTTTAAATATGAATGTGGTTAGTACAAGCACACTACGAATATCTAACTTTAAGGTTCAAGGCAAATCCCTTAGTTTATTTGAAGTGGCTAAAGGTTTGAGAAAACAATGCTCAAGAACAATTCGATCTATTGGTGATTCTTTTTCTGCCAGAAAAAAACCTTTTTTGGGATTCTTGCCAAACTTCTCGGGTAGAATAGGGCGACTCACTACAAAAAAATTTGATGTAGGTGGAGTTGAGGAATTAGTATTACTCACATGATTAGTATTACTAATACGTTATGTGACAAAATTTAATATTTATCGGTTGATTATTTAGATGGAATAAGTGAATTTTAATAGTGTGATTTAAGCTACAAATCATGCTGGAGAGATTGTATTATTGTTATGTAGTAAAAAAATATTTATTTTGGTTTGTAACTTAAAAAGTGAAGTTTGGAGAATATTTGATGTAGGTGGACAGTCGTTATACCATTGATGATACTGCAGTTGTATATACTGCAGTTGTATTGAAAGGGAACTGCAGTTGCGCGGAACAGAGGTCGTGCCATCCGTCTGGAACTACAGTTTTGTTGAATGGATATTGCAGTTGTGTTGAAAGTATACTGCAGTTGTTGAACGGATGAACGGTCTCTGTTCC
The DNA here is from genome assembly GCA_002525835.2 of Ipomoea batatas. Classification (NCBI taxonomy): domain Eukaryota; kingdom Viridiplantae; phylum Streptophyta; class Magnoliopsida; order Solanales; family Convolvulaceae; genus Ipomoea; species Ipomoea batatas. Next base: position 156,240 of record NXFB01000061.1, read on the forward strand.
GCGCAACTGCAGTTTTCTTTCAACACAACTGCAGTATCTTTTTAACACAACTGCACTATCTGTTCAACACAACTACAGTATCAGCCATGATTATGGTCCACAGTGCATTGTGGACCATGGTCCACAATATAATTTGCGGTACGTGGAGTTGAGGAATTTCCAATTCTTTTCACTGTGGATGTTAGAATGTACCATATATACAGGATTACGGGCAATGTGTTTTCCTTGTAGTAAGAGGTAGTCTGATTCGGGATCATCTTAATTAGGAAATGGAGTTCAGTTTC
>NXFB01000061.1:208431-220615 GCA_002525835.2 Ipomoea batatas
ATGCCCCAGCGAGTGCATGTGCTAGTTGGCTTGTGAGACACAAACGCGTCTCACATTAAAAGTAAAAAAAAAAAACAATAAAAAAAATTGACATATTGGGGGTTGTTGCAGGAGAAAAATTAACTCCAAAATGCAAAACCCCTATTTGTTCAAAATCACATGGGTTAGTTTTTCTCCTTAAATTTTGTGCCAAATATGACTAAAGGGCCTTATAAGTATTACAATATTTATAATTAGTAAGAATCATTAAATCTAAATATTATCACAATTTTACATATAAAGATTACAATATCTATTATAACTAATAGTTTATTTATTTCAATTTGGTATTAAACATTTATTAATATGTAATGTGATTTCTTTCATAAATAATAAGTAACTATTATACATTTGATCCGTTTCACAGATCAAGATGGTGTTACATTTCTATTTAAATATTTATAAGGGAGCAAATGTTTTGTATTTGAATTCGTTTTTTTAATCATAATATGTTTGGATTTGTGGTTTGCGAAAAAAAATGATTGATTTTTATTATATGTTTACGAAAAAAATAAAATTTTAATTATTCATCTATTCTCGTTTAATTGTTTTAGTATAATTAAAAATTACAAAATATTCTGTTGTTAAATATGTGCATTTTAAGAACCTTTGCTATCATTTACCATCAACTGCTATTTCTTTCTCTCTTTAATTTCTTCTTCTTTTTACAATAAAAAATGATTGAATTATTTTATTTTTATACTAATCACCAAAAGTTAAAAAGAAATGACAATTGATGCTAAAAAAGTATAATAGAGGGACCAAAGTTACACATAATTGACTACATTAAGAAGTAATTTACAATTGTAATTATTATATTATAGGCTAAAACTAACAATTAAAAATAATTCAGAGATTAAAATGTATATCCTTTTACCTTTTCTTTTTTAATTCAAGACAAAACTATATGTCACTTTTGGTAGATTATTGTTTTTTCATTGTATTATTTGTATTCCTTTGTGGTTTAGAGAAAAAAATGAATTAAGTATAAAGAATTTTCAAAACAGGGTGCCCATTGCAATGAAATGATTGCCAACAAACTAATTTCACTGGGCTCTAGAAGCCTCCAAAGCCATCGATGACTTCCCATTGCGTGCGCTTCTTGTCGATCCGATAAGATTTTGACGAATCATAAGGCATGATTTCGATGCTTATCACTATCAAGATAACCTCCTTTTTGGCCCACATAATATATATATATATATATATATATATATATATTTCTAAGAAAAATAATACAAATATAAAATATTATCATATTTATCATTACAAATAAAAAAGAGCGTGGAGCGTGATATTCATATGATACTAGTTTTCCGGGTGTATTGTGTGAATGTGATAATGTCTAATGCTTATTTTTAAATAAGTACTCCAAAGTATATTTATAGAAGATTATATATGAAATATTCATGCATATATAATTGAATGTTGAATTTGTATTTTAAATAGGTGATTCAAAGTATATGAATGCAAGATAATTAAGTTTAGCAACCATTGACTATAGCGAACTTCACAAATTGATTCATGACTATCAAGCTTAGCAAATTAAGTTCTCAACTATTTAATCCTTACTCAATAAGGTCTTCAGCTATTCAATTTTTACTCAATATAAAGTTCTCAACTATTCAATTCTTACTCAATAAGGTCCTCAACGAATGATTGATTTGCGAATTATTGAGTAAGAATTGAATAGTTGAGGATTAATTGGTAAAATTAATAGTTGAAGACTAATTTGTGAATTATGATATAATCGATGGACCATTTTGAGTATTTACTCCAAGATAATATATGAGAGATGGATTACAATTTTCACTAAAATAAATGTTAGCAATTTTGTAAAGAACATAGTCTAAATATTTAGTCTAAAAATGATAGTCTAAATAAATACTCCCTCTGTCTCATTTTATGTGTTTGGTTCGGTTAACGAGGCTTGACTGAAGTTATTTTTAATTTAATTTTTTTAAATATTAAGTTTAGTATTAATATACAAAATTTATATATTTAGAAACTACACTAAAATTACTATTAAACTCAAAAAATCAAATTTAAGAACAAGTAAAAAATAATAAAGAAAATAAACAAAGAAGAAAGAGTTAGTTTGACCAATAAATAGTAAATATGACAGATAAAATGAGACAGGGGAATATTATTTTTAGTTTGAATTTCTCTAAGTCTTTTTAATTCTCTTTCAGTAGCATTGTCATTGTTTTCACTACTTGTTATTTTTTTATTGGTAAGGTGTCATTTACAATTGGATTATTGGTGGTAGTATAAAGAGCAACGTCATGCATGCAATGAGATTATGGTGTAGGAAGCTGTGGATTTGTCTCGTTGTGTCTATGTATATCACTGGGATCTTAGTTGTACTATAAACTCTTGATCTTGCAAGCACTTGTTGATATTTGACAGTGATAGTTTTTTCTCTACATGTTTTGTGTGTTGTGAGATTTGTGTCGTACATTTTCATGTAAAAGTATTGAACAAAATATTAATATTTATTATTATATTTGTAGAAGGTTAATGCGTAGTATCTGTAATTGTATTGAGGGTCTTGAATGTACAATTTTCTATTAAGGTTCCAACATTATTTTAAAGCAATTATTTATCTGAAAAAAGTTGAACTATAAAAACAGATAAATAAACAACAGAAAAATAAAACAATAAAAAAGGAACCAGACACCAGAATTGATCACGCAGTTTGGAGCTCCACTCCTACGTCTGCGGGGCACTTCACGTCAGCCCAATCCACTAGATGATCACAAGGGTTACAAGGAGTCTAACAACAACCATCCTACACTAATGGTTACAAAAAAATACTCCTAGCTAAGCCTTCCTCATCTTGGAGCTGACACTGTGCAATACATCACGATCCACCAACACAGCTGAATCTTCAAGCAACTAGAATAAGAACACATGAAGAACTGTAGAAAAAAACCAATATGAAATCCTCTTATAGAATCTGATTCGAAAGAGTAATGGAAGTGGGATTAGAATTGTGATTAAGCTTGTAAAGAATCTCATGTGATTGAGCTATATTTATAGTCAAAATAATAACCAATCTTTCCTCAAGATTTGCAGCTGAAAATCACTCAAAATAAGGATCAGCCATAAGTTTAGATCTGGGTAAAATGAGAATCATGATGGCTGAATTCTTATTTGAATAAATCCCGTCCACTGGACTGCTCGCTGGCGCTGCTCCAAAGTATGTGAGAAAAAAAACTGTCTTTTAAACAAGAAAACGGACAGACTACCCTAATAACATAACATATGTTTTTGACTAATAATTAAGCCAATAAAGGTGGTCCAACAATGTATCACTTGTACACTAACAGTATCTTTTGTTCTAGCTAGTTTCGTAACTTGTTTACTTGATAATAACAACGATGACTTTGGAGATAGTCCGAATACTAATACCTCAATATGTCCAGTTTCATTCACAATTTTCACATCCATTTTGTACATGTTCATTTTGAAATTCATATTTTTAGAATTAGTATGAATAAGTATTATAGTACTTGATTTTGTGTGAATGTATGTGTTTTTTTTAAAAATTGTTTTGTTGAATTGGTACTAATTTTGGAGTACCATTACTGCCTTTTCACCACAATGCATGCAGTTAAATAGTTTGTCACTTTGTGCATAAATATTTTTAAGTTGTGGCTACCAATTATACCAATTATTTTTATTGTCAAGATTGATGCTGATTTTTGCCTTTAATCAAAGTAGGTTGAGTGTAGAAAATGAAATGAACTGTAAATTTATATTAGTTCTAATATATTTAAAGGATGCACAATAATTATTTTACATACAAGATTAATGAATGTTGCAACTGTAGTTATTTTTGAAATTTTTTCATTTCCTGGATTTGAAAGATTGATTCCAGCAATGTTGTGGTCTCAGCATATTTTCAATGCGTCAAGTATGTCACAATGTTCTATTGCCATACATTGACATTTTTAATAATGAGTTTTAAATATAGCTACGTAAGAAAAATTCCTAATTTATTTAAGGAATGAGATTAGGGCTCTGTTTGGCAGAGCTTATTTAGGAGCTTATAGCTTATCAAAATAAGCTAGTAGCTTTTTAACTTTTCAAAATAAGCTAGTAGCTTTTTAACTTTTTTCCATCTTTATCCTTATTATTTTAAATAAATGACATCTTTTACCCTTCTCAATTAAAACCCTTTTGACATTTTATTTTCATTATGTTTGGTTGTAATTTCAGTTTGATATTTATGTTTGAACATTAATTTTTGTATGAACTAATCTTATAAATTATAAATATTTTTTTTACTTTATATATTTTCAAATATATGTTCTTACTTTATATTTTATTTAAATATATTGATTTCATTATTTTATATTAATATATAAACAAACCGATTTTAAATTTAATATTATTTAAATTGTATGAAGATGTCTTTTTTAGTCATTTTACATTTATCAACTTATCAAAAAGCTAGTTTTACCAAACACTTTTAAGCATAACAGCTCTTCAGATTTCAGCTTCGAGCTTATAACTTTTCAGTTTTCAGCTACTTTTCAGTTTTCAGCTAGGTTTGCCAAACATAGCCTAGATAAGGTAGTAAAAATTTATACATTTTAAATCATATTAATAAAAAATACGATTTACCTATAAAGTGAACAACTGTGATGTATTCCAAAGATATTACGGGGTAGTTTCCTGCTTCAATTGATTGGGTTATTTGAATGTCTTTGTCAACAAATTTTCCCCAAGTAGTTAATATGATTGACTTCAAATTGTTTTTTCCATGTTATTAATAGAATACTTGTTACATAAATATATAATATTATTTTGTATTATAACTTTGATATTTAATTACAAGATAGTGTAAAAAAAAAAAACAACAAACAATATAGTGAATATGATTAGTTAATTAATTTGAATGTAAGGAATCTTTGCATTGTAGAAAATAAAGACAATATAACTAATGAAATTATATCTCTTTTTAAATTTTTTTTATATGAATAATTTTTTATTTGAATAAAGGCATTGTAGATATCAAATTCTAAATTAAAGAAATGCATATGTATTTTTTTTTTGTTGTAGCTACTAATTTAATTTATTTAATAAGAGCAATAAAGTGTGGTACTTACTTCTCAATAATATACTCTAACATATTCGTAGTATATGTTCAACAATTATGCCAACTCTGATTGGGATGAGGCTTCGAACTAATACCTTTCTTATAGAAATTAATGGGCAAATTAAAAGTTAACGGAATATTCCATTACTAAAGTTTATACTAACAAGATGTGGGGTTATTTAAGAGAATAAAATAATACAATAGAGCGTAAAGAAAGAAAATCATAAAACATACTAAATTCAAAATAATATGAACCATCATGTAATTCAGTAAGTACGGTGTTTTTTTACAAAAAATACTATCGTATTTTTCCAAACTGATTTTAAAACTGCATGAGTATATAATGACCATGTTTGGTAAATAATTAGTCTATCAGTCAATTTTGCTTTATTTGACCACTATTAGTTGTTTGACTGGGTTAAAAAATTAATATAAATGTTTGGTTAATAAGCTTTTTGTAACTCCAAAATACTAAAATTCAAAAGGCTACTCAAAGCAACCTTTTCAATTAGCTTTTTGAGAAAAAAATTTATACCAAACAACTATCAGCTAATAACTAATTTACCCAACACCTTTCTACAATCAGCTAATGTTATCAACTAATCATACATTCTAACCCAATCAGCTAACAGTTATCTGCTAACAGTCATTTACCAAACATAGCCAATATCAAATGCACAAATGTATACTAATGCATATTTTTATAATACAAAGTTTAATTTTTTTAAACAGTAGATTAACAGTTCAGATTTTACGTTATTTTTTTAGAGTTAATACCCATTTTGGTCCCTCGACTATAGTGTAATACTCGATTTAGTCACATACTATTAAAAGTACCCAATTTAGTCCTCTAACTTGTAAAATTATGCCCAATTTGGTCCTCCGTTACAATTGTCATCTATCAACCGTTATAAAGAGAGGCAAAAACGTCATTTTCAATAGTCGAGGGACCAAAATGGTACTTAATAGTCGAGAGACCAAAATGGGTACTACTACTACTTATTATTATTATTATTATTATTATTATTATTATTATTATATAGTCGAGATACCAAAATGGGTACTACTTATTATTATTATTATTATTATTATTATTATTATTATTATATGTGATATTGGGACAATGTCTTCCGCCACCATATTACTTCCTACATATTATTTTAAAAACTAAAATGTAAACTACTAAAGCATATATGTCCTTAAATGTGGTGTGCGTTAATTGACTAAAAACACTAATGAAATCTCAACTTCTTTTCTTTTAGTTAAATAAACATATATAATTTGTTTAATGTGAAAGTATGTAAGATCCACAGGCTTGTCTTGATTATGGGTGTGTAAACTTTGATAAATTTTTTATTCGGTTAAGGGTTAAATGTTTTTTTTTTAAATTTCGGTTAACGGTTAATTGAACTCGAAATTGTCGGTTTAACCGCTTTTAATTGAACTTTTTCTGTTTGGTTAATGGCTAAAAGTTTTTAAAAATTTCGGTTAACGTTAATTGGGTTAGAAAATGTCAGTTAACCGAAATTATATATATATATATATATATATATTTAATATTTTTATGATATTGTTTTTGTATATTTTCTTATAGATTTATTATTATATGTATTATTTTAATTGGATTTATTATTATGAGTATTATTTTTAGGATTTAGAACTTTAGCTTTAAAGAGTTTGGTTAATCGGTTAACCGACCGATTAACCAAAATTTTTATTAGTTCGGTTCGGTTAACGGTTAAAATTTAAAATACTTTGGTTAAAATGGTTCGGTTAACATATTACACATCCCTAGTCTTGATATACAAAACTAAACTAAGAGTCATTGTCCCAATAATAATAATAATAATGATGATGATGATGACGACGACGATGACGATGACGATGACGATGACGATGATGATGACGATGACGATGACGACGACGACGACGATGACGATGACGATGACGATGATGACGATGACGATGATGATGATGATGATGATGATGATGATGATTTGTACCCATTTTGGTCACTCGACTATTATTAAGTACCCATTTTGGTCCCTCGACTATTGAAAATGACATTTTTGCCCCTGTTTATAACTGCTGATGGATGTCAATTGTAACGGAGGATCAAATTGGGTATGATTTTACAAGTTAGAGGACCAAATTAGGTACTTTTAATAGTATGGGACTAAATCAAGTATTACCTTATAGTCGAGGAACCAAAATGGGTATTAACTCTTTTTTTTATTTGGGCGCCTCTTCTTCTTCTTCTTCTTCTTCTTATTCTTCTTCTTCTCTCTCTCTCTCTTTCTCTCTCTCTCTCTCTCTCTCTATATATATATATATATTTATATATATATATATATATATGGAAGGGTTTAATTCAGGTGTGGGGAAGGGTTCCTGTGCGATTGTGCGGTGATCTATTCTTTTTTTTTAAAGAAAAATTAAACTGATAAACCTTAAGCTTCTAATTTACGCACCTTACATTGGATTAACATAAATATGGCTTTGTAGAGAAAATCTTATAAAGAATATTGTTTATGTTTTGGAACTGGAAAAAAACGCGAAAAAACCACGTACCTAAAGTCTTAGAGCGACGCACCTTAAGTTTCAACAACTGACGCACCTTAAGCACACAAACCACACACTTTAAGAAAAAAAGCACGCACCTAAAACTTTAGACCGACGCAACAACTAACACACTGCTCAAAATCACGCACTTTAAGCACAAAAACCACGCACCTTAAGAAAGAAAATCACACACCTTAAAAAAATCACACACCTTAAGTTTGACTCATATGAATTCAAAAAAAAAAAATATGAAGTTTTTTTTTTTTTTTAAGTTGATTTTAACAAGATTAATGAATCTCATCTTACAGCACAGCCGCATTTGAGAACCGCATTCCATGGAATACATATACCATTTTCCTAACTCTATATATAAACATCCAAACAATATCTTTAGGTAGTGCTCTCTAGCAGTTTCTGATAAACTTGAGTTGGCCGGCATCATATCATGGAGAAAACACTAGGGGGCACTTTGCAAGTACCTTGTGTTCAAGAATTGGCCAAACAATCGCCGGAAATTGTCCCGCCACGTTACTTTCGTGATGATCTCGACCCTGCGGCACCGGCGCAGAGAGAAATTCCGGTGATCAACATGGCAAATTTGCTTCAAGGAGACTGCGAGGAGCTGAAGAAGCTGGATATTGCGTGCAAAGAATGGGGCTTTTTTCAGGTTTGTCTTCATCTTTCGAGGTTATTATGCTATTACTAAATATGCCACTTTCTTTAATGATTATGCCACTTTCCTACAAGAATTTAATGATTAGTATAAAAATTTTAAACTTTTTGAGTGTCACAAGAGGACAGAGACCTTGTTCGATGTTGAGATTACTAAATATTTGTGTGTTGCAGCTAATAAACCATGGAGTGAGTTCTTCATTGATCGAGAAAATGAAAAGTGATACAAAAGATTTCTTCAATCTCCCGATGGAAGAGAAGAAGAAGTTTTGGCAAGAGCCCGGAGATCTCCAAGGCTTCGGACAGGCTTTTGTGCATTCTGAGGAGCAAAAACTTGACTGGTGTGACTTGTTTTATATTATCACTTCCCCAACTTACTTGAGGAAATCAAATCTATTCCCAAATCTCCCTTTGCCATTCAGAGAAACAGTGGAAATGTATGCAGAGGAACTCAGAAATCTGGCCCTCACAATCATTAATTATTTAGCAAAAGCTCTGGGGATTGAGCAAGAACATGTACAAGGATTGTTTGAGGATGGGTTGCAAGGTATGAGGACAAATTACTATCCTCGTTGTCCCCAACCCGACAAAGTCATAGGAATTTATCCTCACTCAGATTCAGTTGGGCTTACAATCCTGCTCCAACTCAATGAAATGGAAGGTCTCCAGGTCAAGAATAATGGCAAGTGGATCCCTGTTAGACCCATCCACGATGCCTTCGTCGTCAACATTGGGGATATTTTACAGGTTATTTCATAAATTATTCTCAAGACTGAAAATCAATGAAAGAATAGTTTGATTAATCAGTAGTTTTTCTTTGGTTTATTTGCAGATACTCACAAATGGAATTTACAGCAGCGTCGAGCATCGAGCAGTAGTGAACTCGGAAAAGGAAAGGATGTCTGTTGCAACATTTTTTAGCCCCAGACTTGAGGCAGAATTTGGTCCTGCTCCAAGTTTGATCACCCCTCAAAATCCAGCCAAGTTCAGGAACATAGTAGTTGCAGATTATTTCAGAAGCTTCTATGGTCGAAAGCTGGATAGTAAATCTTATATAGATGTTATGAGGATCCAAACCGAAGAATGTCCTCAATCTGTTGATGGAATGGAATAGTGGAAATTGTATGCAGGTGAATTGAGAAATCATGAATAATTGCCAATAAAAGAGCAATGAATAAGAGGCAAATTTGCCACTTAGCTATACTGCAAAATGCTATTAAGCTATTTAACAAAAAAAAAAAAAATTGCAATTCACTCATTGGACAAGCATTTTTAGCCGGTTGAGTAACTTGTTTCCTGTTACCAAGCCAATGTGGATCTTTTATGAATCATGCTACATACCTATACTGCTATACATACATTTAGGGCCCTATTTGGTAAATGGTTGTTGGCTGTTTGGGTTAGAAGGTATGATTTGTTAATAAGATTGGCTGATTGTAGAAAGTTGTTTAGTAAAATTAGCTGTTAGGATCAGCTGTTTGGTATAATTTTTTTTTCTCAAAAAGCTAATTGAAAAGACTACTTTGAGTAGCCTTTTGAATTTTAGTATTTTGGAGTTACAAAAAGCTTATTAACCAAACAACTAATAGTGGTCAAATAAGCCAAAATTGGCTGATAGGCTGATAATTTACCAAACAGGACCTTACACCACTAATAATTCAGGAGTAACATTGATAATTAGGAGTGACATAAATTACAATTTTCCCAAAATAAAAATAGGCATATGTTCCTTAGCAGAAAACATATGCATATTGTTTGTTTGAAATTTAAAAAAGGAACATGCATCTATTTCTTAATAGAAGCATACGCCTAAAGTCCAGTTTTTGTTTGCAACCGTTTGTTGTAAAACAAATGTCTTTTCTCTTCTACAACAGATGCCAATGAACTTTTTTTTTTTATCTGCACTTGTGGCATGAAGTGTCCAATTTTATAAAACTGAGAATGTCTAATAGTTGCTTTAATTTTACCTCTAAGGGATTAAAATAGAAATGCGTTAAATAAATATATTAATTGAGTATATGATTTATTTGTTATTGGCATATATATGTTGGTCCAAAGTAGTCGGTTATGCAATGGACCCGGGTCTCAATATACAAAATTATACTATTCAACATTCACAATTTTTGAACTCTATATTCACAATTTTATTATATAGATTCAAAAATTGTGTTATACTATTGAATATAGAGTTCTGAAATTGTGAACAAAGAGTACTGAAATTATAAACATAGAGTTCAAAAATTGTGAACATAGAGACGAGTTCTAAAATTGTCAACATAGAATTTTAAAATTGTGAACATGGACTTGGGTCCACCCGGGTCCCTAGCTTAATTTGCCCAAAGTAGTATAGTCTGTGTATTATTGTTATTTTGTAAATTATGGAGCCTACTTTTGAAGAGCAATGAATCCTAAATGAGGTGAAAGTAGATGCAAGATTTTCTCAAATATGTGGTTGAAAATAGAATAAGATATTTTCTCAACAATATGTGGCTGACTTTCAAAAAAAAAAAAACAATATGTGGCTGACTTTCAAAAAAAAAAAAAACAATATGTGGCTGAAAATATAATAAGATTAAGGCTCTGTTTCGGAGTTTATTTAGGAGCTTATAGCTTATTTTAAGCTACTAATAAGTTATAAGCTCTGTTTGGTAATGTCTTTAAAATAAGCTAGTAGCTTAAAATAAGAGCTTATTTTTAAACGCTACCTAAGGTAGCGTTTCAAAATAAGCTAGTTTCTAACTTTTTTTCCATCTTTAACCTTGTTATTTTAAAGAAATGATATCATTTACCCTTCCCAATTAAAACCTTTTTGGCTAAACCTTTTTTACTTTTTCTCTTCAATATGTTTGGTTGTAATTTCAATTTGACATTTGTGTTTGAACATTGATTTTTGTATGAACTAATCTTATGAATTATAAACATTTTGTTTTACTTTATATTTTTTCAAATATATGCTCTTACTTTATATTTTATTAAAATATATTGATTTCACTATTTTATATTTTAATATATAAACAAACCTATTTAAATTTCAAACTATTTAAATTGTATGAAGATATCCTTTTTAGTCTTTTTATATTTATCAGCTTATCAAAAAGTTAATTTTACCAAACACTTTTAAGCTTAACAGCTCTTCAGATTTCAGCTTCGAGCTTATAACTTTTCAGTTTTCAACTACTTTTCAGCTTTCAGCTACCTTTTCAGCTAGGTTTGCCAAACATAGCCTAACTCCACAACTACACTACGTGAAACATGCGTAAAGTTGTAGTCGTTATACCGTGGGCCATGGTCCACAATGCCTTGTGGATCATGGGTCATGACTAATACTGCAATTATGTTGAACTGATACTGCTGTTGTGTTGAACTGATACTGCAGTTGTGTCGAAAGTGAACTACAGTTGTGTCACTTATACTGCAGTTGTGTTGAACAGATGAAAGGCCTCTGTTTTTGAAGAGTTTTTTTGTAGGCTTGACTAGGAAAGAGAAGATGGAGGGGAAAAAAGAAAAAGAAAAAGAAAAAACAAAAACAAAAACAAAAACAAAAACAAAAATATATTTTTTTTAAAGTAAGGATTTACGCGAAGACTAGGCGCGAGATTTGGCCTCATGCGAGGCAGCTTTGACTTTTCTATTTCATGGTGGGGCGCACATATCTGACAAAATCCAAGGTGCTTTAGTTATGAAAAATCACCAAAAAACTCATCCCCATTTTAAAAAAAATACTCCCTCTATCCCATTTTACCTGTTATACTTACTATTTATTGGTCAAACCAACACTTTGTTCTTTGTTTATTTTCTTTAGTA
>NXFB01000061.1:228986-239616 GCA_002525835.2 Ipomoea batatas
ATTTCTTTAAATATAGGAACCTCTAACAATGAAATAGTTGTTAGTTTGTGTTAACTTGCTTTCACATGAAGTGCAACTAAAGAAGCATAAACTCCATCAACAATATCCATAAGCACCTCATGTCTTCCCTTCTCTATAATCACTCCATTCTTGACCACGCCAATCAAATCCGCCCCTCTAATCGTTACTAATCTATGAGCAATGACCACGGTAGTCCGGCTCACCATTACTCGGTCCAACGCCTCTTGCACCACGTGCTCCGACTCAGTATCTAACGCGCTAGTAGCCTCGTCTAGCAACAAGATTTTTGGATCCTTCAAAATCGCCCTCGCAATGGCTATTCGTTGCTTCTGCCCACCTGATAATTGAGTCCCCCGCTCTCCCACGGCCGTGTCATAGCCTTGAGGCAATGAGGAGATAAAGTTGTGAGCATTTGCTAATCTTGCAGCTTGGATAATCTCTTCTTCTGTTACCTCACCATGTTTGCCATAGGCTATGTTGTCACGAATCGACTCGTTGAACAAGATTGGCTCTTGACTCACTAGCCCCATCTGTTGCCTTAGCCAACTTAGTTTTAGATTCTTGATGGGAACTCCATCCAAAAGTATTTCTCCAAAGTCAGGATCATAGAATCTCTCTATTAAACTAATCACTGTTGATTTCCCACTTCCACTTTCTCCCACAAGAGCACAAGTCTATAAAGAACATATAGATGTTTGGTTAGTTAGTTGTAAAGCATGAATGAAAATGGAAATATGAACACCGCCTTGGGGCGGCCTTAACTGGTAAAGGACTATTAAGATTTAAACCAGTTTAGGTTACCCATAACTGGTCTTACTCAAAACTAAGAAGGCTAATTTCATTGAGAGTCGAACTTGGTACTTTGAGGTTACTAAGTCAACAGATAAAAGCTTTTGTTAAATACCTTTCCGGCAGGCATGTTTAGGCATAGATCCTTGAATATTTGGATGTCGGGCCGAGTTGGGTACTTGAAGCTCACATGTTTCAACTCGATGTCTCCCCGAACAGCTGACAATGTTGTGCCTTGTTCACTACTAGAATCAATCTTGGGGTTTCTGTCGAGAATGTCGAAAATAGAAGCAGTAGAATCCTTAGCCTTGTTAAGGTCTGGTGCTAATCCGGTGGCTTGAGAAATCCCCATGGCCGACATTGTCAATGCGAAGAAAACCTGATGAACACAGATGAAAATGTGTTTAAGATTGGACAAGGAAACTAAAACCTTAAAATCAGGCCTGTCAAATGTAGTTTTGCCTGTTTTAGTACCCTGAAAAGCTCTGTAAATGTTGCTTTGTTGTGATGAATGAAAAATGCCCCAATGTAGAAACAGAAGGCATATGTAAGGTAGAGTGCCAACGAGCCGAAACCCAAACTCGCTCCGCTAACAACACCAACTTTAACGCCTTGCTTCACCGCCCCTTCGCATTTCTTCTCGTACATAGCCATCACCTTCTCTTCAGCACAGAACGAAGCCACGGTTCTTATGCTGCTCACAGCATCGCTTGCAACTTGGCTCGCTTCCTCGTACACCACCTGCGAATTGTGGGAAAAACATTATCAACACAGTATTGTGAAATCATATGTTAAAAGAAGGATTTTTGTTTTAAGAAATTAAACCTTAGCATTTGCACTGAATCCCTTGTAAAACTTGTTCTGGAAGAACCATTGTAGTCCCATTAGTGGCAACAAAACCAGGATTATGAGTGCCAAAATCCAATTGGCAACAAAGGCTATAACAAGCCCTGCCAACACTGTTGCTGTGTTTTGTACAATTAATGCTAAGGCATCTCCCACAAGGCTCCTCATAGTCGAAGCATCCGCGGATAATCTTGCCCCAATCGCGCCACTGCATTAGAGGAATAGAGAAATTCTTGTTAAGCTAGAAAGTGAAACATTGATTCCAATTGGTTACAATCAGGGCAGAGGCCGGTGAAGAGTCAAATCCAGCACCTAATGTGATGGCAGCAGTATAAGGAAATAAAGTTACGCCTTCGCTACGAGCTCTAACTTTTGGCATAGTGATTATTGATCCTAACAAGTGGTAAGGGGGAATAGCGGGGAGGCAGCCAGGTAAGCGCTTGATCCTAAAACAGTATAAGTAACCTACCTTGAGTTTTCCGGCTCATCAAACCAGCTGATTTCATGGTAAACTACTTTCTTGAATGTCAGTGATCGAATTCTCTGAATCAACTTCCCTCCCGCGACTCCAAAGAAAAAATTCTGTATCGGGGCAACTACCAGGCTAACTAGACCGAGGCACACGTACATGGTTGCCCAAAACCTGGAATCCTTTTGCAGCTCAGCTCGAGGCTCGAAGAAAATTTTAATGGCTGCGGAGAGCAGCAGTCCAAATACGGGGAAAATCAGGCCATGGATGCCTGCAGCAATTGCTCCAATTACCAAATAAGGCCACTCGGGTTTGTTTAGGGAGGCAAGCCGCCTAATCGAAACTCTTTTCCTTTTCTCTAGGGTTCTTTCGTCGGGCTCTTTGTCATCGGCCTCATCATTTCTGGTTTCATATTCATGAATAGTGTTAATTAGACCTGGAATGGGATAGTTGAGTGAGAATGAATGCCTTGATGAAGATCCATGGCTCAAAGATCTTCTCACTGCAGATGATCTGTGGCTTGATGACCTAATCAAATCATCTGAATCTGTAGTGATTTCTACTGCATCACCATCCTCTTTCTTTACCTTCTCGTCTTGCTTATTACTTCCTTGCTGCATTTGGACTAGCTGCGAATACGCCCCGTTAGGATCTCGGATCAACTCATCATGAGTTCCTAACATTCAGTTCAGAGAATGAATAATATCAGACGATTGTTTTGTTCGCAAAAGATTAATTGTTAGTACTTATTGAGCTCCATACCTTGCTCCACGAGTTTGCCGCTTTGCACCACTGCTATTAGGTCAGCATTTCGGATAGTCGTTAAGCGATGAGCAACGACCACAGTCGTCCTGTTCGACATGACCCTGTCGAGTGCATCTTGCACGATTCGTTCCGATTCTGCATCCAAAGCACTCGTGGCTTCATCGAGGAGGAGGATTTTCGGGTTCTTTAGAATCGCCCTCGCGATTGCAATCCTTTGCTTTTGTCCACCTGATAGCTGAGTTCCATGTTCACCAACCATGGTATCAAGCCCCTACTAAAACAACACATACATCTTACATTAATTCCTTCGATTCTCGAGCTCGATTGCTACATTAATGGCTAAACCTTAAACAAAAACAAACAAACAAAAAGCTAGGTTACCTTAGGGAGCTTATCAATAAATTTGGCTGCATTTGCAAGCTCAGTAGCTGTTCTAATCTCCTCTTCAGTGGCATTCTCCTTCCCATAGGTTATATTCTCTCTTATTGAAGTTGTGAACAACATTGGCTCCTGGCTCACCAATCCCATTTGCTCTCTTAACCATTTGAGTTTTAATTTCTTTAAATTGATGTTGTCCAAGAGTACTTCCCCGGCATCAGGATCATAAAACCTTTCCAGTAAACTGATAACAGTAGACTTGCCACTTCCACTTTGACCCACCAGTGCTACAGTTTCGCCACTCGGGACACGAAGCGAAAATCCAGCAAAAATCTGCACATCTGGTCTTGCTGGATACCTAAAATACACATCTTTTAGTTCAATCTCGCCCTTGATGTCTTCCAACTCGACCCCGCTCGTGTCTGATGCATCGATTGAAGGCTCCCGGTTTATTGTCTCGAACATTTTGTATGCCGCCGCCTGCCCTGATGCAAATGCATTCAGAGATGGAGATGTTTGGCCTAGTGACCTGAAAGGTTTCAAAATTGATGGTGAATCTGTGAATTCAAAGTGATTATATTGAAAATCGTATAATCCAACTATTAGCTTAGGCTTTTAGTTGAAATGAAACGGATACAATTAAATTGTGTTACTTACATTCCTCCCATCATAATGGATATCATGACATTGATCACATCTCCCCCTCTGTATCCCTTCAGCAATATAAATTTGGCTCCACACCAAACAGCTAACCCATAACTGCTAAACAGAACAAGCAATATAGTACCAAGTCCTAAACCAGAAGCCAGCCCTAGCTGTATTGTAGATTTATATGCAACATTCAGCTCCCCGTCGTACTTATCTATTGCTCTCTTTTCTCCATTGAATGAGGCAACCTAAAACATACAGAACCAAATCAAAGCCAATAAATTTAGGAACTTGAAAACAAGTAAACTATATGCTTAAAGTCTCTGGGTGACGAGGAAACCCGCAATCACTATTTGGTTATGTGCACCTGGTAAATCCTGCTTTTTCACTCCAGTCGGCAAAAAATCACAAGGAGGTAAACCAGTAGCAGGTGGTGTAACTGGGTAAACCCAGTTTGTGACTCTAGCCGACAAGGATCACAGGAGATAAACCAGCTTAAACTAGGTTGTCCATAACTGACCAGCAAATCAACAGCATAACTAACTTGGCTGAGTTGCCCTATAAAATGTTTTTAAGTTTAGCAATGATTGCAGTGTTTTACCGTTCTGATCCCTCCTATAGTCTGTTTCACTACATTCCCAGCTTTTGCATAAGCAACTTGTCCGCGGCTTGACATTCCAGTCATGATCTTCGCCGTTGTTCCTGCGGCGATGGCGACGACAGGGATGCATAGACACAGAACCAACGCAAGAAGCCATCCTTTTATGAAGGCAATTATGAAGCCTCCAATGAATGTTGACATGAACTGGATGAACTTCCCAACCTACAAATGATATGTAATTAGGACAGAAAAGGGGAAAACATTCTTTTTTTCTCTTCTTCCCAAGTACCCATTGAAAATAATAGAAAAACATATGAGTTTATAAGCGCAAAATATACCATGGACCTGGTTCAAAACAATATTCAAATTGTATGCTTTCAATTAACATAACATAATACATTAACCAGTATATAATATATTAATTGCAGGTACACAATGCATGGTATAACAATTGGTGTATAAGACCATATGTTAGACTGACACAATCTTAGATTACCTAGTGGCGTCCAAGCTTTCGTTTTAGAGAATCTTAGATTACAACACTTCATAAAAAGCTCACCTTTTCGCCCATAGCTTCTTGGATGAGAATGGTATCACCAGACATCCGACCAATCACCTCTCCGGCGGTTGTTTCAGTGTCAAAAAAGGTGATGTCTTGTCTCAGAATTGCTTTCAGATACATCCCTCTTATTCTAGCAGCTTGCCTTTCTCCGGTAACCACCCAACAAGACATTTCTGTAATGTCACCATATCCATTATTTGAGGTTAGAAACCTTGAACCTCTAGTCAAAGAACATAGTAAAGATGAGAGGTGAGAGATAAATGCACTTACGTAAAAATGAGGCAATGCCAGAGCCAATAGCAAGGTACACAAAATTGAGGGATAGCTGAAAATCAGATCAAATGTTATGCTCACATTCATAAACAAACACATAACTTTTCTGCTCAAATCACTGCTAAAGATATTAAAATTTTACTACAAGAAGAATACACATTAAGAAAAATTACTGAAAATGAGCAAATCAGAAGTCAAAGACGTTAAGCCTAATATATATATATATATATAAGCATAAATTTGCACTACGTCTTGCCCCTTAGACTTTTAGAGTTTTAGTTGAGATGTACCATATCTTTCTATAGTGCCTTTTCAGCAGTTTTTTGCATGAAAAAATAGAGATTATTATTTGCTTGATTCTCCAGCATGTTTATTAATTTGGAACAATATATTCTAGCACAGAAAACTTATTTAGATCAAATTAAAATTTACCAATTATTTAAGTAATTTATAATGTGATAGTTGTCACAACATTTTATGATCATTTAACTAATTATAAATTGCCAAAGAGGCTGCATAATTGTGAGTTGTGACTCTCCCAATAGAAGTTCACAGGTTCCAACCACACTAAAGGCATTGACATACAGATACTACACTTTAACAAAGTTAGTAACCAACAAACTACCCAGGAAAATAAATCGCGTTGTAGATTTTCCTCATCATTCCAATAATAAAAAAAAAGGATAAACTGCATCTGTGCAGAATCGAACTAGTAACTTCTATGTATGATTTTATATTCGAAAATGATGTTTACCCATATTTTCCCTTATGATGTAAGTTTTATTTATTGGGTGTCATGAAATGACTGACCCACGTATACTTAATTAAATACTAAATAATCCCATTATTAGATGCTACCACATAGGAGGGGAAATTGGAAAGAAGTTTTTAGGATGGATGTCTAGCTAGCATTACTCTTTTATATTAATAGATGCATTAAACACAAACATATCTCTTCTTCTTCTTCTTTTATATACTCCGGTATTTTTTAATTTACGAAGTATATAACTATAAATTATATAAAAAAATAAATTATGATATTATAATATTTTGTTGTTTTAGATGTTTATCAATTAATTTGAGTAAACAAAGTCTCCTAAACAAAATTGATGTTATGCATACGCCATCCAAATATCCAATATTCCAGACTCAACCCACAAATTTGACTAAATTTGACTTTTACTCGGGGACAAAAAAAAAGTTTGACTAATAGTCCAGACCAAATTTTCTAACAACATAACTCAAAACGCGGTGGTATTTGATCGGAAAGGCTAAAAAACTAAAGATTTTCCGATGAAGGTTTCGCCGGAAATTCATTAATATAAAGATAAGATAAACAGAACAAAATTATTGCATGCAAATATAATGCGTACCCCAGAGATGACATGGACAAGATGAGGTGAAGCCACGGTGCCAAAAGAATTGATAAGGTCGCCGAAGATAACCGTCATAAACGGCTGCGACATCCCGGCGGCGACGGCGGCCAGCGTCCCGACGACCATTAACACAACATCCACCCTGTCTGCTAAAGAGAAAAGCTTGTAAAACCCCACTTTCGTCGTCTCATCATCTTTGCCTGAAACTAATTTCTTACTTTCTCCTCTCTCTTCACTATTATGATTCATGCTGCGCTTAATAAAATTTACGTAAACTCTCTCTCTATCTCTATATATCTCTATCTATATATCTGTTTTGTGGCTCCAAATTTATTTACGTGAGATTATCATGAAACCTAGTAGTGATCAGACAAAGAGATGAGAGAGTCATAACAGGAGTTTAATTAAGGATTTGTTTACGTGAGATAAAACCTAATTATATTATATATAGTCAGACAAAGAGAGTCGCCGTTAAAGTTGCAATTCTCTTCGCGTCTGGAAGCCGATTTGTTATCAGCCTGCCCACCCTTTTTAAAATTTTGTATAAAATCCATATTTTATGTCTTATAATTTGTATTCGAGTAATATTACAACTAATCCAATTAAAATAATTTTATTTTACAAACTAGTTACCACGCGCACGAATAATCCGATGCTCCATGTTTTTATAAATTAGTGTTTTTGAATTTATCAAAGTATCATCCAGTGGCGACAGGGCTGCCAAAGTGGATCGAAACCCGCGGGCTGGCCCGCCCCTGCCCCGCGATGGGACGGGTTAGGGCCACACAAAAGATAGATGTGGCAATCATGGCAAATTATACTGTGCACCATGGTGCACATAACAATGTGCATCACGTACCTAAACGACGTCGTTTTGAGCATTGTAAACTAATCATATGTTTTTTTTTAAATCATGTTTCCCGTTTCGGCCGGTCTGTATTTATGTTAATATTCTGTGTATTCCAGGCAATCATTCTGTGTATTCTAGGCAACCGTTCTGTGTATTCTAGGTAACCGTTATGTGTATTCATGTTAGTAACACATGTTGTGATTTCATGTTAGTAACACATGTTGTGATGTGTTTGTGCATTCGAATGTTTAGGAGGATGAGTTCTGTGTATTTTGTGTAAATATTCCGTGTATTCATGTTATTAACACAAGTTGTGATGTGTTTGTGCATTCGAATGTTAGGAGGATGAGTTCTCTGTGTATTTTGGGTCAATATTCTGTGTATTCTCGGTAAACATTATGTGTATTCTAGGCAAACGTTCTGTGTATTCTATATAATGATTATGTGTATTATAGATAATGAATTCCCTGGAGTCATTCACGTCGGTGTTCGCATCCACTAACATCTGTGTATTTTGTGTCAATATTCTGTGTATTATGGGCAAACATTCTACGTATTCTAGGCAAACGTTCTGTGTATTATAGATAATGATTATGTATATTATAGATAATGAATTCCTTGAGTCATTCGCGTCCGCGTCCACTAACACCAAAACGACGTCGTTTTACGTACGTGGTGCACATTGCTATGTGCACCGTGGTGCAGGGTATAACGATTGGGCAATCATGACTTTTCATCCCACATAATTTTGAACACGTTGAATCAACACAGTTACTTATATTTGAAGAAAATCCATCATGTAATTTTAGAACTTTTAACCACTCATAAACTGCAATATGTTGATCTCGGCTCAAACTGTAGCTCGCCTTTGGCATAAGATATCTTCCATTATGTTCCACCAATTCCAACTGTGGCCTATCACATACTTCCTTTATATCCAAACGAGTAGTAGGCGTGTCTTTGTTTTTTCTTATTCCTTTAACATCCATAACTGTGTAGAAGATGTTATCAAACACATTCTTCTCTATATGCATTACATCCAGGTTATGACGGAGGAGGTTATCTTTCCAATATGGTAAATCCCAGAATATACTTCTTTTCTTCCAATTATGTGAACATCCAAACCCTTCAAGTCGACCGATTGGGCCATCGGTAATCTTTGGGAAAATCAGCACATTAGCCAGCAATTCTTCCCCTGTCCAAATTCTCGGGGGTCTTGACTTCTCTACCCGTTGTTTGATGAAAGAATCACGATTTTTTCTAAAGGGATGATCCATTGGAAGAAATTGTCGATGACAATCAAACCAACATGTCTTACGCCCATTTTTTAAATAAAAAGATTTAGTATAATAATTGCAATAAGGACATGCTAGTTTTCCTGCAGTTTGCCATCCAGATAACATACCGTAAGTAGGAAATTCATTGATACTCCACATCAACATAGCTCGCATCATAAAGTTTTGTTGTAACGAGACATCCTAGAGATGGAGAGCCCCTTGCCTCGCCCTTTTGCACCTCTCCTTCTTATAAGTTAAAACTCCCGACTCCCATAACAGTTGAAGCTCATCGATTAAAGGTTGTAGATACACATCAATATTGGCCTTTGGGTTGTGCTCCCCAGGAATAATACAAGTTAAGAATGTATATGGGGGAGTCATGCACATTGAAGGTGGAAGATTATATGGAACAACCATAACTGGCCAACAAGAATATGATTTAGCATTTAAACCAAATGGAGAAAAGCCATCAGCACACAAACCTAGTCTGACATTACGAGGATCTGCTCCAAAGTCAGGATATTGGCTATCAAAGTGTTTACATGCCTCACCATCAGAAGGATGACACATAACACCTGGTTGGCGACGATTTTCATAATGACATCTCATGTGCTCAGCAGAATTGGGAGATGCATACAATCGCTGCAGTCTAGGGATGAGAGGCAAGTAATGCATCCTTTTCTTTGGCACTTCTTTTCCACGAGTACAATTAGGTGAACGTGGTTTAAAACGAGGCTCACCACAAAACTTACACTGTCTATCATTGATATCAGACTTATAGTATAACATGCAGCTATTAATACAACAATAAACCTTCTCATGAGCAAGACCAAGCTTTGAGATCAATTTCTCTAAATCGTAATACCTAGACGGTACTCGAATATTCATCATCTTAAGTGCATATGACAACTCTGTTTCCTCAACACAAGAAGGGGATAAAGGTTGTCTAGCAGTGCTTAATAAATCATAAAAGTCTTTTGCACTTGTATGTGGATCTTCTTCTTGGTTATTCAGCACATTAAATGGAATAAATGATGAACCACCTACATCAAACATCATTGTTTCATACTGATTGTTTTCGTTACGTGTCTCTGAAAATTGTTCATTTACTGTGGGAATAGGCTCACCGTGACATGTCCATACCTAATAATACGGTTCAAATCCCTTCTTATACAAGTGAACACGAACTTCATCAGCAGATAAGTGTACTATATTCTTGCATTTACTACATGGACACCTAATTGTATTTGTCGACTCGTATACTGGAAGTGTGCATGCATAATTAACAAATTCCTCAACACCAGCTAAAAACTCATCAGTGTATCCTCTCTTTCTAGGCAACAATCGATTATACATCCATTTTCGATGTTATGGTATACTATCCATATACACCTAGTATAAAAATACAAATTAAATATCTCACAATCACTATATATATATATATAGAAGTTGGCTCATATGCGGACTGTAGTTTAGATGCGGTCGTGTGGCCTAATCAGCACCGTCCAATTTCATTAATCTTACTAAAATTCGCGTATGTTTAAGTGGGGTTATTATGGTAATTTTAGTATTTATATTACATGATTAGAATGGTGCATTTTAGTACATAGTGTGGTGCGTTTTAATACACGTTGTGGTGCGTTTTATTACATATGTTGGTGCATTAACTGTGTTGTAGAATGGTGTGTTTTAATCTATCCGTTTGTGCATTTTCATACGTAGAATAATGTGTAACTGTGTTGTGGAATGGTGTGTTTTAATAAATAGTGTGGTGC
>NXFB01000061.1:290066-308420 GCA_002525835.2 Ipomoea batatas
TTTATTAATTATTATTTACAAAAATAATAATAATTTGAATAAATATTATTAGCACAAAATAAATTATACTTACATTTGTTTTTGGAAATACTTACCTTAATAATTAATTATTAATATAATTACCTAATTTTTATTTATAGTAATGATTTATACGCATAATATCATAAAATATTTAAAATTATATTAAAGAATGATTTGTACTCAAAATAATAGTAATGATTCATAGTTTTAATAATTTATGCTCAATATAATTACGGACTATATTAATTCATACAAATTTAATAATTAAATTCTTTTAATTAAAATTATTCATTATAAAAAAAACTAAAAAAGAAATATAATTTCATTAGTTATATAGTCTTTAGTTTCTACCATAAAAATTATTCATTATAAAAAAAATTTAAAAAGAGATATAATTTCATTACTTATATTGTCTTCATTTTCTACCATGCAAAAATTCATTACTTTCAAATTCATTAATTAATTATATTCACTACATTATTCATTGTTTTCTTTTACACTATCTTGTAATTAAATATTTTGTATAATGTTATAAAATTATTTACCAAGTATTCTATTAATAACATAGAAAATTTTTTTAAAAAAAATAGTTTGAAACCAATCATATTAACTACTTAGGGAGGATTTGTTGACAAAGAAGATATTCAAATAACCCAATAAATTGAAGCGAGAAACTACCCCGTAATATTTTTTGGACTACATCACGTACCGTTGTTCACTTTAAAGGTAAATCGTATTTCTTTATTAATATGATTTAAAATGTATAAATTTTTATAACCAAAAGTAGTATTTATTTATACTATCATTTTTAGACCAAATATTTTGACTATCATTTTTTACAAAATTGCAAACATTTATTTTAGTAACAATTATAATCAATCTCTCATATATTATCTTGCATTCATATACTTTGAATTACCGATTTAAATAAACAAAATCAACATTCAATTACATATGCATGAACATCTCATATATAATCTTGTATTGATATACTTTGAAGTACTTATTTAAAAATAAATATTGGGCATTATCCTATTCAGCTATTCGCACAACGCGCGTGAAAAAACTAGTTTAAGGTATAAAAGTATAACTACACGTATATTAGTGTAATTGACTAATAATAATTTCTAATAATTAGTATGGTAATTAAGTTAAACATTGGTCATTGGATTTATTTTTATAATAATTACAAATTAAATTATTTCTCATTTTCCAATATTTATTTTAATAATACAATAATTACATAAGTCTTATTACATCTAGATCTTTTTAAGATAATTGTAAAAAAACGAGTCATATATTTTTTTGTAAATTAGTTCAATTAGTTCATTTTTATGTTAGTTTTTCTTCAGTTGTGCTATTAACGTAAATTAATTTAATTTGTTTTGGGCTCATAATATTTAAATAATAATAACTATTATTTTAGATTTGTAAATTTTTATAATTTATGGTATTTTATAAAATTTGTTTACAACAGTTGTACTACGTACAAAACTTTTAAATTAATGCAATAATATTTATATTTGTTATTAGTAGAATGTTAAAATCATAATAATGATATATTTTAACCTTCACATTGACATGCAACTCAACAATTTTTTTTGGGTGAACTTTTGACATGCAATAATGATTCAATATGTATATATGTGAACTTTTGCCCAGGAGAGAAATAAGAACCATTCATCACAACCGTCCATGTGTCCAGATCAACGAATCAGATGTAATTTTAAAGAAATGGCGCGGTGGCATTTTCGTTAAGAACTTGTATAGCGTTTTCTATATTGGAAAAAGATTATAAAAATCAATAATAACATTAAAGTCTATAAATTTTTTTTCAAATAAAACTTTTGTTGATTCATATAAATTATACAAAAAGTTTTAAGATATTCTATAGTACGTAATTATTTAAAATCTATCATTTTAATAAAGCTCATTTCTAAAAACATAATAAGTCTCAAGTCTCAATCAATGTTATATCCTTGATTTATGTCCCTCTTTTTGTATGCTAATAAATGTATACATTTTGTTTTAAATGTTGTACACTTCAATGTTATTAGACAAAAATGTCCCTACTACATTCTTGTTATACAAAACTACCCTTACACCGTTATAACACCGTTAATTTTAACTCCATCATTATTACCATACACCTATATCTATCATATCTTTTTCCTATTCTTTAATTATCATTTTATTAAAATCATTATATAAATAATTTAATGGTTGATTATATTTTAATTAAATTTCTATTAATGGTAAATCATATATGTGTGTATAAAATACATATATTATTTGTGTATATATAATTCGAATTATAAATTTTAATTATTTGTATTTATTAATGTTTTAATATTGGGCATGAGTTTTCGCGCATCGCGCGTACAAAATACTAGTATTATCAAATACATCTGATCTCCATTTTCTTTATAATTCTATTTTTTGTAACATTTAATAACTATATGAAATGTACAATTAAATACACACAAAGACGGTTTTCCAGAATGCAATCAAACACTGAAAATTAAATCATTTTCGAAAAAATATTTTTCAGAAGTCATTTTTCTGCTTTTCAAACGCATCCTAAAAGAAGAATATTTAATTCAGATGAGACATCGGTAGTATTATTACAGAGGAAAGCATTTGTGAGTTTGAAATGGTTACGTACGTGAAAGAATATAATATTAGGAGTTTGGCACTAACGGATTCATTTCATTAATTGTTTTTGACTAAACAGTTAGACTATCATCAGTTGATTTTGGAATTAATTTAATCTAATGTAATAATATATTGCATATGCCCTCTTAATTTATACCTTTTTGAAAAAAAAAATCGTTGATTAGTGATTGATAAAGTAGCACCCATTTAGTTTCAGCAAACTTTTCTTCATCTTTGTTGATCATCTCTAATCAATTACTATAAAATTAAGAATCTAGATAAACCAAAAGATGGATGTGTATTAAAATACCAACTGGTCTTGTGTGAGATTCTGTGAGTTTGATCTTAAAAACGAGTTTGATGATTTCTTTTAGCTAATTAAAAGAAATTTTAAAAGTATTTATTTTTTTAATTTTACAAGTCATTTTCGATTACAATTTCGTTAACATGTTAATACCTTGCAAAAACTATTATTATTTAGCTAAAAGATAACACTTTTGAGGCAATAATTATTTGTTGAATAGAAACCTAAATACTTGTTAAGAAGCAATCCACAGATACTTTTAGTTTGCTTGACATTTGAGTTGTTTCGGTCATTCTAAATTTCTAACATACTTCAAGAGCAGCCGTTTTGGCAAAATTGGGGCTACTCCAAGAGTTGCCGTTTTGAAAAAAATGGGGCATTCTTGGTTAAGGGCTATTTTGTGGTATGGCTTAGACAAGGTCCTTTTCTTGTTTAGACTAGGTTTAGTTTTGTTTAAGCCTAGTTTGTCTAAGTGCTGTTAAAATTGTGCCTTTATTACTTAGACATTTGTTAATTTTTGTAGGTTTATCTTGAACTTGTGGCCTACTCTTCCTGACTTGTACATATTGATTTTGCTTTAATAAATTGAAAGTTAAAAAAATAAAATCATTCCACAACCCAAGATCTATGAGACCATCTTACACAAAATTTTATAATTAAAAATCATTAAAAATGTATAACTAAGTGTGACAATAATTTCATATAGGTGGGGGAGAGCGGCAAGAAAATCGAGAGAGGGACAACCAAAAGAGGAGACCAACCAAGAGTAGGGAAATGAGCACCGCACGAAGGGAATATAAGAAAAAGAAGAATGCCTTCAATTTGTGTCAAAGTTTGCATGCTACGTATGCAAGGAGCCATCGAATGAGGGACTGTCCAAAACTTTAATTTAGTCCAGTCTCGGTAATAGTTGAACAACATGAGGCTAAGTCTCACGAGAAAGAGGAGACAAGCAAGATGGGATTGCCCCAATTCCTCACTACCCTTAATGTCAAAACAACATTGACGACATCGAGCAAGGGTCTGATGTACGTCAAAACATGGGTAAATGGTAAGCCGACACAAGCATTGGTAGATACTAGCGCTACCCACAATTTTGTGACCAAGGATAAGGCGAAAAGACTCAGTCTACAATGGGCCAAAGGAGAGGGTTGGCTCAAAATAGTGAATGCCAAGGCCCAACCACTTAATGGTGTAGCCCGAGGCGTAGTGGAGCTACACCTAGGGACTTGAAAGGGCCATGTGAAANAAAGGGCCATGTGAACTTTTCGATAGTGCCCATAGATGATGACAAGGTTGTGCTTGGGATGTACTTTCTTCGTCAAGCCACAACTTGTATAAGGACTTAAAGGAAGTGGTTTTGGTGGTAAGAATGGAACAAGGAGTAGCTAAGCTTGTGATTTGAAGATTGAATCATCAAAGGATTAAGACTGATAGGAGTAAACCTAAGGACTGACTCAATCATTGAATTTTCCTAGTAGAGTGGGATTGTATATCATTGGATTTTCGTAGAAGACTTGCCGTTAACTAAGACATTAGAAAACAAAGTTGGATTATAGTTGATTGATTTAGGAAGACCGCAAGATTGCTAATCATGGACAAGATTTGGTCTACCAAGCAATTAACAAAGGTACATGAGGGACATGGAGCAAAATACCATGGAGCGCTTCAAGATGTTGATTCTAAGAGAAGTTTTGGCTTATATCCCGCTTTAGGAAAGCAGCATTGTCCACGCAAGATAGAGGATTGAAGTTGAGTACTGCGTTCCACCAACTACAGATGACCAACAGGAAGAACCATTAGAATCTAAGACGACAAGTTGAGAATTCATGTTATTGACCTGCAAGGATCACAAGATGAACATTGAGGTTAGATCGAATCTTCTCATAATGATGTTTACCACTCAAATGTACAAAGGATTCCTTACAAGGTTTTGTATGAGCAGAAGAGCAGGAATTCACAGGTCTAAATAAGGTATAAGTGATATATTGGTGTTAAGGCCTCGATGTCTTAAGGTACACCAAGAAAGTGAATTTGGTGTAACATTTTTCCATTAAGGAAATATAATTGGTGCAAGTTATGGTTGCTTTCAATAGCCATTATGTGGTGAGATGTAACGGTTGTAACGGTTACCGTTACAACCGTTACAAAACCTATAATGATGGCCCTATAGGCTATATAAGAAGGGGTCCCCCACTGCTCAGACTACTACTTTACACCATCTATATTGAACATGAGCCAAGTGGGAGACATTTTACTACACAGACACTGTGCAGAAATCATATTCAACAGTAGACAATCTTAGAGACAACTACGGCGGGAGGTTAGTCTAGATTGGTTATAAACTTACATTTGGTATCATGAGCCTATTTTTCTCTGCCTAGTTGTATGAATTGTTAAGTTTGCAATTTCATATTCTGCTAAATAGAATAAATTGTTATTGAAATTGCACTTTAATGTTTGAATGCCTATGGAGTCCGTATGTATTCTTTAGATCATATCAATTCATCAAATCAACGCGCAATATGTATATGTTATAGAACACACCATTCTACGTACTAAAACGCACCAGAGGATTGATAAAACACACCATTCCACACAATATACCAAATACACCTATTCACTTAAAATTCATCAATATACTTAATAAAACACATCATTCTACATATTAAAATGTACCACAATGTGCCTCATGTCAGATTATAAGCATACACTATTTACACATATTAGAAAACATGTGCTAAAATATGCACTATTCTACGTATTAAAATGCACACCACACTTATTAGAAACACATGTGTTAAAATACACACCATTCAATGTATTAAAATGCACCCGACGACGTATTAAAACACACCATTCTACAACACAGTTACACATCATTCTATGTATGAAAATGCACCAGCGAATAGATTAAAACACACCATTCCACAACACAGTTAATGCACCAACATACGTAATAAAACTCTCCACAACATGTATTCAAACGTACCACACTATGTACTAAAATGCACCATTTCAATCCACGTAATATAAATACTAAAATTACCATAATAACCCCACTTAAACATACGCAAATTTCAGTAGGATTAATGAAATTGGATGGCGCAGATTAGGCCGCATGATCGCACCGGAGCTCGCCGCCGCATTTGAACCAATATATATATGTATATATATATAATATATATTATATATATATATATATACTGTAATTAAAAACAACTTAATATTTTTCTGGCCGGCGACCGTAAGGGCGTGGAGAGTCGCCGGTGCGCCTCCCTTTCAGGCGAAATCTCCGCCGTTGGGCGGCGAAGAATCGGCTCTCTCTTTCCGGCGAGGTCGTCGCCATTCAGCGGCGAACAATCGACGAAACAATTAAAAAAAAAACCTGGACTCACGTTTTTTTTTAGCTCTGATTCGCCGATCAAGATTGGAAGACGGTGACGGCGACGTTGCTGCTCTTTCCGGCACTTGCAACGTGACGTCCTAGAACCCGCGAGGCTTAAGTCTGGTCACGATTAAGGTCACGCCATGACCTCCATCGTGATCATGCATCCTGGAGACAATTTATTTGGCACAATTTCATCAGTATAAATAGGAGTAGGCTTTATTTTGAACTTATCTTTCAAATTTTCTAAGTCTTCTTTTAGTTTCCCTCTCCACAAACACTTTAGATCATCTATCCATGCAATTCCATTACTTCTGAAGAAGATTTAGAGAAAAATTATCCTTTGTAATTATCAATTTCATTACAATTTCAGATTCAAACATTATGAATTCAATCAAGTAAGAATTTCAATTTCTTATTCTTTCAATTCTTAAATTTCTTTTGTATTTAACTTCATTATATTGCCTATTATTCCAATTGTTTTAGTTTATAATGTCCTTATGAGTTGTTAAATACTTTAGGGGTTTAAATTGAATTGCCTTGTATGAATGCTTACATGAATTAAATTGTTTAATCTAGGTTTTTCATTGCTTTTAGAATGAATGTGATTGTGAAATTAGGGAATTATTTGACTCTTGTTTGATTATGGCCAAATTATGCAAGAAATGTATGGAATTGGTGTTTCACCTATGAGAATAGGGATTCACCATAGCCAACCTTTCACATTTCTAACTTGCCCGGCCTTGAGAAAGGGGAGTTGGAAGGGATGATGCACCCAAGGTGTTTGATTAAATTTCTCACCTAGTGTAATCACCATGAGAATGAGATTACAATTTTGGTGGTAGCCAATGTCCACGAGAGTGGCATTTACTTGATTCCCTCACTTCATTGTTAAGCATTGTTTAGCCTAGAACTTTAGAACATTATAGAAGCATTTGTGCATTGCTATTTGATTTAAATCCTCCTCTTTATCATTGTTTATTTCTCAAATCAATTACTTGTTTTATCATAATCTCATGCAATCAAATATATCAATTCGGTTAGATTTCAAACACTCTATGATGTCGTGCTTAGCCCATTGCTACTCAAGTCCTTC
This sequence comes from Ipomoea batatas, assembly GCA_002525835.2. Classification (NCBI taxonomy): domain Eukaryota; kingdom Viridiplantae; phylum Streptophyta; class Magnoliopsida; order Solanales; family Convolvulaceae; genus Ipomoea; species Ipomoea batatas. The sequence continues at coordinate 297,531 of NXFB01000061.1, forward strand.
CTAGCCATTCTCAAAGGACGACACTCACTAATCAAACCACTAAAAAATACAACTTTCAATGTGAAAGTTATTATCAATGTAATAGTATAGGACTTCGTGTTCTTTAGCTCATGCACATTAGTATCAGTTAGTCAAGCAACCAAGGACGAGCCATGAAGCACGAATCATCTGAAAACTGAAGACCTGGAGGTCGAGGACATGAGATTTTGAGAACAAGACCAAGAGGTATGAAGAGGCTGAATCATGGAAGGGCCCACCACTTGAAGACTGTCAAGGCCGAATGATAAAGAAAGATCATTTGAGAAGATACTTGAAAGAATGATAACGTCAATCATTCAAAGCTTTAAGGCACGCATCAGTTATGACTCGTGGTGACAAGCTAGAAAACATTCTCTGTGCGATAGACAGTCCAAGAACCTTTAAAAATGTGAGTGATCAACCTTGGACTAATAGAAGTCCTAGGAACTAATCCAAAGGTGCATTAAAGTCATGTCCTTTTGTAGAAGACAAAAAGACAAATTGTCCGAACACTTTAAGGTTCAAATAGCCATAAAGTACTGACACTCACATGGGCTTAATATCAAATGGTTATTACACACTGGACAATGAAAAAAGGTTTTGAATTTTTGTCTTCCCTCCAACAGGACAAATGTTTCTGCCTATATATAACCCCATCTTGTTTAGATGAGGGTGCTAGTCCATCTATGATATTGCAAGCTACAAGCTTATAAACTACAAGCAATTAATCTAGTGTGTAAAAAGAGATAAAAGCTTCAAAGTTTCATCTAGCTTTTAAGAGAAATCTTGTACTGCTCCAGTGTTTATTCAAGAACATCAAAAGCCAAGATTTCAAGTTGGAGAAAGGAAGAAACAAATCATCAACAACCAACTCTACTTGAGCAAGTAGAAAGAGGCGGAGTAAACTAACCAAGTTGAAAAACCTGTCAAGCGAGCACTGCCTGGCTTTGTGATCAAGGGAGCACGTCGTGTGGTTTATTGTACTAAGAAAGGAGATATCAATGCAATCCATCACAAGTTGTGAAGAAAAGTGGAGTAGGCTTTTTTAATAGCCGAACCACTATAAAAATTTCTAACTCTATCACTTTTTACTTACGCATTTCATTTGCTACATTGCACATCCAAGCCCAAGACTAACGTTTTATCAAATAACTGAAACATGTGCAAAATCAAATTAAACGAAAAACAATAGCCTTTAAATAAAGTTGTATAACAGAAGAACAAGAGAACTTACAATAGAAATTAAAGCATGCATATTCTAATGATAACAACTAGAGATAGAAAATGAAAATTAGAAGGTTAAAGTAGACTAGTTAATCCTTAAGGAGCCAGGACATCACCATATTGTTTACTCTGTTTCAACGAGCGTGACCGGGAAGGGCATAGCATTCAAGATAACGTGCTCTTAGCTTTTGATATGATGCCCTTTTTGGATAAGCACTGTCATGGATCTAATGTGGTAGTGAAACTAGATATGATGAAGGGCCTTTGATAGGATGACTTGGCCTTTCCTACGTGAGTGTTGGAGGATGAAGTAGCTAGTGTTAGGAAAATATCCAAGGGCTTTTATGTACATTTACACTTCCCACTTCTTGTATATATATTCTGTACTGGTTCATTTCTTCATTCAACAATAAACAGTTAAACACCTTTCTTCTTCTCAGCTTTGTTACTCCGCTAGTGCATACTCCAACATGGTATCAGAGCTCTCCGGTGAGGGAGCCATGCCATCGCAGCTTCCAACACCGGCGAGACGACTCCTGAAGATCGTAGAGCTGCGCGATCGGCTCTATCAACAGAGCCGCAGAGGATCCTTACTCTGCAGAGGAGTAGCAAAGCTGAAGGTATTTCTCTACTTCAATCCATCAGTTGGAGCGGTTGAATCGGTCAATCATCAGCCATGGCTCAGATTCTCCTCTTCCATCGCGAGTAGTAGCTCATGGAGCAGATCCGCGAAGTGTTCGAGCAAAGTGCTCGTTAATCGTACATCACGGAGCAGATCCGTGAAGAGATCGAGCGAAGAGCTCGTTGATCCACTGTCTGGTTCAGTTTGCGTTCAAAGTTTGAGCGTTAATCACCAGTTTATAGCCTACGTCGAGGAGAACAACCAGACCTCGTTTTGGATTTTGTGTGTGTTGATTGCAACTGTGTGTTGTGTTAGCACAGGTTTTGCCGACAAGTCAAAGCGGCATGAAGCGCGAATTGTGACGTCGACGATTCCTATAACCGTGCAGTCGTCTCCTGCTAAGGATCAAATTGGTAATGCAAAGCCTAGTGATCAGCAGAGGTCGCCTGGAGGAAAGCTAAGTTCGATATTTTTCATTCTAAGCTTGGATTGTGGTAAGTATCTTGACACGTTTATATATGGAGGAGTGGTTTGTTTGTCATTGAAGTTAGTCACTGATGAGATTAATGAATTTAATGTTGAAACTAAAGAGAAGGTTGAGCTTTTAAGGATAGACACGACTGTAACTAATCTGAATTCTAGCTATACGCTAGCTATTTCTGCAGTAGAAGTAGCTTGTGATAGTGAGAGTTTTCCTCTGTGAGTGGTTCAAGTGGACAGGAATGTGGTTCTATGTCTCATTTAAGAGGCCACCACAGTAGTGTTTACTTTGTTACTGACAATGAGAAGGTGGTTGTTGAATATGAAAATTTTAAGCTACTTCTGGTTGACAAGGAAATAACAAATGCAAGAGTTCTTACTATAGATAAAGAGAATGCTCAACACGAAATTGCTTTTAGGCTTCTCTGTTTTAACAACTCAGCAGGCAAGTTTGTTTCTATTAAGTTTTTTGATGTATTGTATTGTGGAACACCTATGTGTATGGATGGTGAAGCCTCAGATAGCAAAAGTATTTCTTCAGGAAGTGCTTTAAGTGGACAGGAATGCCTTGAGGAAAATGCTGCAAGGCTGCCTCCTATAGAGGAAGTTAGGACTGTTCTCGGTTACAGTCTGCGTGGAGTGCTCTCCACTTTCTCCCAGAAACATGAAGAANCACTTAGAAAAAAATAATACAACATCCTACATTAACATTAAAATTACAAGAATTAAAATTACAACATTTTAAAGTTATACATAAAGTTACTAATATGGAAAATTAAGCATTGCCCTATTACATTTAAAACAATATTAAAAAAAAAAAAAGGAAGCTAGGGCCCTTGTGCATTTTGCCGACGTTTAATATCGTTACAATACTCTTCATGCAACGCAAGTTGCTCCTCCGTCATCCCCGCTGTGTTTCTCGTCAATACTTTATATTCTTTCCACTTCATTTTCCTTTCATCGCTTTCCATCTTCAATTTTTGATACCTTTCCAACAATTATCTTTGTTTGTCTAATGATACATGGATATCATCATCATCATCGTCATTGTTGGAGTAGCGTTCTTTGGCTTTTCGTTTCGATGCTTTTTTTTCCCATTGGTCTAGGAAAAACTTCTTCGCTGCCACTTGCAGTACCTGCTACACTTCCACTTGATGTTTGATTGGTGGAAGATGTATTTAAGGAGATTTGACGAGCTACAAATTGTGGTTGCCAACTTGGAAGGTCTTTTACAATGGCCCATACGTGCTCGTAGCTAAATTTTTCTCGACCATCATTTTGTTTATACTCTTCCAAAGCACGCACAACAATATCCGCATTCCTAGCACCACTAGGCCGCATTCATTGTAACTTACAATAAATTGTATTAAAGTCTCTAGTTTTGGAACATACATGACCCCAATGCGCCTTTAATTTTTGGTGGGTTCTCTGTGGTCCACCGTTGGGGTGATTAGCGTTGTAATAGTGTTCAATTCGCTTCAAAATGTTATACCCTTTTGCTCATTGCCAACTTTTCCATCTTGTGAGATAGTGGTGTGAGCACGTGCCAACATTTTGTCATCCTCTATACTCCATAGTTGTCGACGATTCTCCGAGTTGCTCGATGGTGGAGTAATTATTGTTACTTCATTTTCGCTTTGTGTAGAAAAAGGCAAAAATTGAGTAAATTGCATATTACCCGGGAATTGGGTACTTTGTATGTTGGTAGGAAATTGAGAAGGCCTAGCAAATTGAGAAGTATGATATATAGGGGGAAAGGATATAAATTGAACATTAACCGAAAGTTGGGCATGACGATAAGAATGGTTACCGAAATATATTTGTGTATTAGTCAGTACAAATATTTAGTACGTACAATAGTTTTTGTATGTTCCCCTCTCTACAACAGGATTCCTCTTTTATATCTACGAGTGCAACGACTCTCTGTGAATATGTAACGCACATTTAATCATATACTAAGTGCGGATAATAACGACAAGGTGTAACTTATCTTCAATGTGTCGTCCTTGTGTAACGGGTGGCCGTTTGACTTCCCTGCACCTGTTTGTCTGCCTTTGTGTCAGTGCTTGTGGTTCGGGTCGAGTGTTGCTTGCCCAATTACTCTGTTAGGGCATTTGTGAACATTGAAAATTTGGGAGAAATTGAGAATTTTGGAACAATTGAGGATTTTGGGGGAATTGAGAATTTTGGATTGTGAATTTTGATGACTAGAATTGCCTTGTTCCATTATAATATGCAAAAAGAATTGATTTGATCGAGTTGTAGAAATCGAGAGAGTAATATGAATGAATTGAGAGTAAGATAAAATGTGAAAAAAATGTAGAGACAAAATGATATTTATAGACAAATTTTTTATTTTTATTTTTTTTAAAATAGCCGTTGTCAGGCAACGCCCGAAAGACGAAAATTTTGGCCATTAGCCGCCGCCGTTGCTAGCAACGGCCAATTAATTAAATTGAGAGTTGCCGCCAGCTGGCGGCCACTCTCAATCGCCCAGTCGGGCGCTTGTGACTGGGTGGGCAGTGAGACGCATGCTATGTTTTTTTTTTTTCCTGACATGATCCAATGCTTTGCAAAGATATATTTTGCTTTTGCACTATTCCAAAAACCATATATAATACATTGATGTAGATGCTCTAATTACGCGGGAAAATGGAGCAATATATATATATATATATATATATATATATATATATATATAGAATATTAATCAAATGCGGCTGTGTTGTTAGGTGTGTCGTGTGGCCAGACGTGCGCCATTCGATTGTGCTGATCCGACGGTGGTTGTGATATATTAGGATTTAGGAAGTTTAATTCGCGTAACTTAAGTGGGGGCTTTATGGTAATTGTAAGTGGGGAAGGTAATGTTAGGATATAGAATGCACCAACAAACGTATTATTAAAACACACCATTCTACGTTATAAAATGCACCACTGAACAAATTAAAACACACCATTCCCCACCATACCGAAATACACCACTCAATTCAAATGCACCAACAAAATTAAAACACACCATTATACGTTATAAAATGCACCAATTCTCATATTAAAATACACCACTTAACCACCACACACCAAATACACATACTATTGCGAATTACAACAATATTATCTCAAATATGAACCAGATTAATGTTGATAGTGCAGATACTATTGCGAATTACTCCATTATCGTTCATCTGTTACAGTCGACATGTGTATTTTGTTCAAGACGGAGCGTTCGTTGCGGATGATGGAGTCCTTCTACGTTCGTCTGGTGTTCGTTGTTCAGTGCTCATCGACTTCAAGTCTCCGTCGTCGCCTATCTGGTTTCGAAATTGGAGTGAATTGTCAACAGTGTCCTTCCCGTTCGTGTAACTGAAGACCAAGCGCCTTTATTGTTTGGATTAATATGAACCCTTAGATCATGGAATCTGATGGTGCAGATCAGGCCATACAGCCGCACGGGAGATGCTGTTCGCATCTGATGCCGCCTCTCTCTCTCTCTCTCTCTCTATATATATATATATATATATATATATATATATATATATATATAAAATTCATAATAAATTTATTTAATTATAATAATTTATTTATACATGTATTTGAGTATTGCTCAGAGATTACACTAATTAAATAAATAAATAAAAAATTTTAAAGACAAATGAAGTTTACTCTTCTCTTCTATTATTTTATTTTCATGATTTCATCTGCACTTGAATTTAATTCATGAATTTTTTAAGGTAAATTATAATCTTATCGATAAGGTTTTTTTTTATTATTATTAATTTTATTATTTTTTTAATCTTAAAAGTGGGAGACACCCCAAAAGCAAAATTAGCTGTTAAAAACACTATAACATAATTAGTAATAAATGTCTTAATTTGTAATAAATGTCTTAATTAGCTGTTAAAAACACTATTCATGATTTCATATTGCTTTCAAGAATCTGCTATAACATTATTAGTAATAAATGTCTTAATTTGAAAAGTACCATAAAAAATAATGACGAAATATGACAAAATTATAAATAGATAACTAAATTCAGTCAAGAAGGAACTAAATTTTGTATTAACTTTAAAAGTCGTAAGAAAGATATCATAGAGCTATTTAGACTTGCACTTATAATGTGATGAAGTAGTGCACATATAGCTTCAAAAGCAAAGGGCTTTTATGTCTTTTCTATCCCTTAGTCAGTTTCAACTACCTTGTAACAAACTATACAGACTATATAATAAGAGCAGTTGCTCATTCCAAGTCAATGTAACCAGAATTATGTTCAATCAAGATTCTCTCATTTTCCCTTTCATCTCACTGCTCTCTGCTTAGTTCATCATGGTATCAGAGCAACGCGGCGATCGGAGTTACGCGGCGGCGGTGGTGGCGGAGACAGACGACGATGAAGGTAGAACCAATCGAGCAGGAATTTCTTTGATTCCAGCTCCGATGAATCAGAATCACCAGCGAAGTGAGGAATTCGACGATCCCCTGTACCTCCACATTACAGAAAATCCGAATATTGGCCTCGTTTCACCTCCACTCACCGAGCTCAACTACTCCTCTTGGAGTAGGTCAATGATAATCGCCTTGGAGGTTAAGAACAAATTCGGATTCGCCTCCGGAGCTATTGCGTATCCAGGAGAAGACGATCAGAGACTTGCGTCATGGAGAAGATGCAACCGAATGGTTTGCTCATGGATTCTGAAATCCATCAGCCCTGGCATTGCCGATAGTGTAATGTACTTCGACAAAGCCTCNACTGACCCTATTACATTGTAGTATCTGTTCAACTATACTTTTTCTCAACTTGTTGAAGAACAAAGAGTCAATTTCGATATCTCCTCCACTGAGGCTCGAACTCATGACCTTTCATTTGAGGGAGGCCACTTTATTAAGCCTATCTAATTGTACTATTGAGCAAATACCAATTTTGGTCCCACGACTATTAGCAAAATGACAATTTTGGTCCACATGTTTCATTTCTACCAATTTTGGTCCCACGACTATTGTTTTAGTACCAATTTTCATCCACGACTATTGTTTTAGTGCCAAAATTTATCGCGCCGGTCACCCATCCGTTTAAAACGTGCAAAAATCTAAAATTGTTAAGCGTACTTTCATCATTTTCAACTTAATATCTTAATTTGAGTATGAATAAATGGATTTAAGTCCTAAAATCGATCAAAATTCGCAGTTTTCCTCCTCATTTTACCTTAATTTGAGGAGGAGAATTGTGAATTGTGATCGATCTTAGGGCTTAAATCTCTTTATTCATGCTCAAATTGGGATATTGAGTTGAAAAGGACCAAAATATCTTCAAAAATTTTAGATTTTGGCACGTTTTAAACGGATGGGTGACCAGCGCGATTAATTTTGGCACTAAAACAATAGTCGTGAGACCAAAATTGGTACTAAACAATAGTCGTAGAACCAAAATTGGTAGAAATGAAACATATGGACTAAAATTATCATTTTGCTAATAGTCGTGGGACCAAAATTGATATTTGCTCTTGCACTATTTATTAGACTTGGAATTAATTTGAAGTGTTTGATATAAAATATTCCGTGTTAGACAACATGGCGAGAAACGTGAACCGGGTGGTCAAATTATAACGGCCCTCTTAATTAATACTCCCGTAGTAAATTACCCCAAAACCCACCAAAAATCCCTTTTTCCCTTTCAACTTTCCCAATCCACCGTCCAACTCTTCCAATCCTCCCTCTTATTCCCTCCGGCCGCCGCCTTTGAGCGGCGAAACCGTCTCCCCCGCCGTCGAGAACCCTAGCCACGCAAGCTCATCAAACACAAACACACACGCGCGCGTGCAAAAGCGTATGCTATATTGAAAATCTGAAATTCTTAATGGCTGCTTGCGTCTTTCTCTCCCAATTGTCCTCTCTCAGGTACCATCTCCTCTACTTACGATCTCTGTTTTTGTATTCATTAGTGTAGTGGATAATTTTGGAGCTGAATTGATTCGTATTCGCATTTATATATGTAATACGAAGATCAATGCTCTCTTACTAAACATTGGTTAATTGGTTATCTAATTAAGAATTGATTGCTTATGCATATATTTTATATGTATATCTGGGGACAGTTGCACGAAGTGTAATCTGTATGGCGGTGATTGTTCTGGCTTTTCGGAGTCTGTTGGGGCAACTAAGGATAACTTTAACTTAAAGGATGGCTTTGAAATGCGGATGCAGGTAGTAGCAGTGTAATAGGGGAGATGGAAGAGCCAGGGGAGCTGAAAAGGGCATTCGTTCATGCGACGGCCGGGGCAATCTCTGGTGCTATATCAAGGACTGTGACCTCGCCACTCGATGTAATTAAGATCAGATTTCAGGTAATTGTTAGGATCAAGCTTTTACTACTAAGCCAGAACTTATTTCCTTATACCGCCACACATTTTGAAGAGCTGGGTGCTAGATATGGCCCTCTACAGGCTTTCGTCCAACAATCACTCTAGCCGCATGGTGCTGTACTTGGCCCTTACTGGCTTTCGCCAAAGAATCCCTTCCCTGCACCAGCCAGTCCTAACTGCTCTCGTTGGAACTTGAACCCATAACTTGGCTCTGAAATCACTTCTTAGGATCAAGCGCTTTCCACTACACTAAAAGCTACTACGCCAAAAGTTATATAGCTTTTGCCGTAGAGCGCTTGATCCTAATGGTAATGTTGCCAAAGATGCTTCCAAGTGCATGAAGTTTTGCATTTGGTGTGTTATTAGTTGCTCTCCCTTTTTATGTATGGATGTCTTGATCTTTGATTGATTGTGCTTGTTATTGAAGTTAGTGGACCTATTTGATAATGTTATTAGTTATTTGTTAGGTTCAATTGGAACCTACTGTTCAGTGGGCCCTGCTTCGGAAGGATTTATATCAATCATCTAAGTACTCTGGGATGGTGCAAGCAGCCAAAGACATCTTCAGAGAGGAAGGCTTGCCGGTATTAGTGCTTTTTCAGTTTTTCCAGTCTCCACTTAAATTGTTCTGGAATTATTTGGTTACCTCTTAGAGAACTGTCTATTTAAACTAATAATGGTGTGCCTTCTACTTCAGTAATTGATAGACTAGCATTCGGTTTTTAATGAATAAGCGTGGTTTATGCTTTCGTTCCATGTTTTGTATGCCCAGATATGATCTTATGTTGAAAATTCATGATTAAAGTAGTCACAACAAAGGTGTTAAAACATGGGTATTATAACATTTGTGATAAGTAAAAGTATTATTATCTCCCCCATCCCTGCACACATTCTGACAAATAATGCTCACTGAGACATGATGGCACTCTTGTGGTGCACTCAAGGTAACAAGCATTAAGAGTAGGGGAACAGGGGATTACAGATAGGAATTGGAAGTCCAGCTGCTTGGATAGAAATCTGAAAAGATTCTGAATCTAGTGCTGAAAAGCAAAGATAAAACTGTTAGGAAATCAGGCTACAATGGAGAAATGAAAGGATCAATTTGTCATTGTTTTGTCTCCCTTGAATGTACATAGAATTCCCCTATTTATTCCTGTAAAAATCAGAAAAATAAGACTCTTAGGTAATAAATTAGTGACTTTGATAGACTTTTGGACTGCTTTGAATGGTTTGGACTCTAGACTTATTGATAGTTCGGTGAACTAATCAAGGCCATAGTACCATCACACTTCGGAAATGTCAAAACAAATAAAATGTTATAAATTCTTATTATTCTCTGTCATCTTTTCACTGGCAGAATTCCAAGTTCTCTTTAAACATGATGAAATGTTTGTCAGATTTCCTTTAGATTTGGAATTCCATTGCAGGGTTTTTGGCGTGGTAATGTTCCAGCCCTACTTATGGTCATGCCATATACTGCCATACAGTTCACAGTGTTGCACAAATTTAAAACCTTTGCTTCTGGATCTTCAAAATCAGGTTTCTAGTTGTAATCCTTATCTCCTCTCTAATTGTAGAGGCAGCAAAATTTTTACTTAGTTTTTCTGCTAAACACCCAACTCACATATGTACTATTATTTCCTTTTGTTCCATTGGCCTGATGTGTGGCATATGTGCTGTTGGTATCTTCAATTATTTCAGATGACCACATTAATTTGAGTCCATATCTTTCATACATCAGTGGGGCATTAGCAGGCTGTGCAGCTACTGTTGGATCATATCCATTTGACTTACTAAGAACCATTTTAGCTTCACAAGGGGAGCCAAAGGTACTGCTTTGAATTTTATTAATAGGATGCAGGCATCTTTCTAATTAGTCAAAGTAATATTTCTTTTATTATTTCCATAATTAAAAAAGAAAAACAATTTTACCTATTCATCCAGTTCAATGAAGTTTGTTGTACAAAACCTTCACATGATGTTCTTAACAATTGAGGTGGGTTGCCCACTTTCAGATTTACCCAAACATGAGGGCTGCATTTGTTGATATACTTGAAACTCGTGGTATTCGAGGTCTGTATTCTGGATTGAGTCCTACTCTAGTAGAGATCGTTCCTTATGCTGGTCTACAGTTTGGAACATATGATTCGTTCAAGCGCTGGGCAATGGTATGTTCTTATCCTCGTTTTCCCC
>NXFB01001642.1:4302-17642 GCA_002525835.2 Ipomoea batatas
GGGTTTAGGGGTTAGATTTATGGTTTAAGGGTTTGGTTTAGGGGTTAGGTCTAGGGTTTAGGGTTTACGTCTAGGGGTTAGGTTTAGGGGTTAGGGTTAGGTTTAGGGGTTATGGGTTTGGGTTTAGGGGTAAGGGTTTGGGGGTTAGGGGTTTAGGTTTATGGATTAGGATTTAGGGTTTAGGGTTTGAAAATAATGGTGGCCTAGTGAAAATAATAGTAATATAAGTACTAAAAAAAAAAAAAGTAGAAAGAATATTAAATAAAACAAAATAAACAATAAAGAGAGAAACCAGCACACACACAAAAAAGCTACAAACATACACAATAAATATATATATATAAAAAAAGATTAAAATATTAGCAATACTCCTAAGAAAATAAAAGAGTCAATAAAAATACATCTACGAACTTTTAAAATACACAATGAACTTTTAAAATACACCGTGAAAGTCTAGCTTGCACCAATGCTCACTCCATACTATGAACAAATAACTTAGAGAATAATCTGTCAAATAAGAGTGATATAAGCATATAAGTGGCACAAAAATAGGAATGAATTTACTAATTGTGTTGACTATACAAATTACCTAGCCAAAGGCAATAATGAGAGTTCTTGATATTAGTATAGCACCCTCAAATAGGCAGTAGAGCATCAATAAATAAGGGCAGGACCTTTTGGAAAACTGAAAAGAATGAACAAGACGTCTGTTTTACAACAGGGTGCTAATAATTAGTTGAATATGAAATAGACGACTATTCTTAATTTTGTTTAATCTTTTATACTATAGGCGTATGTTCTTGTGTAAGAATTGATGCCTATAGCGTTAAAAAATTTAAATAAAAATAGGCATATAGGAACATACACCTATTCTTATTTATTTATATATATANACTTCCTCTTTGGAGACGAGTAAGCCTTTTTAATTCATATGGCTTTGACATTACACTTTTTTAAAACCATATTCAACAATCTGATTTAGTCATCCAAAATAATCAATTCAATCCATCAATCAATAATAATATATCCTAATTAACTAATAAATATTCATAACAATCCATCAATAATATAATACTCAAACTACAATCCATCAGTCCAGGTGTTAAGTAGTTAAGGAAATAGATGATGAAGGGATTGATTATGTGTACTGTGTAACGTCAAAGCCATATGAATTAAAAAGGCTTACTCGTCTCCAAAGAGGAAGTAGCTTAGACTCTCATCAAAATCATGTAATCGTTGAGCAGTGCAACACAAATAAAAAGTTTTTTTACTCTAAAGGCTATTATATAATTACTAGTAAAAATGAGTTTGTGTCTTTACTAAATGACAATACATGTCATTACTAGTATAGACACATATGACACAAATATGAAAAAATACCAACTTTACGCGCCTTTACTAGAAAGACTTGTAAAGTTGGACAATCTTTAGCTTCAAGGTAAAGTCGCCTATTGTATATATTTCTAAAAAATAAAGACCATAGGCGTCTTTAATTAAAAATACATGGTAGGCGTCCTAATCTTTAAGTATATAGTTATATATTTTTTTAAAAAAATTAATTTAAACAATTATATTACTGTTCAACCGTCCAAACAACACTTATATAATTCACACCATTCAACACAAAATATAATAGAATTGTTCAATACTAAACTATTTCAGTGGAACAGGTAAAGCAAGAGGTAGCAGTTGGGCATACGTATTCTGCAATTATAGGTATGTATTAGAAAGTTATCGATCAAACAATAAGGAATAAGGTATAGCTATTAATCCTATTATGAAGGTTTGCATCTAAGCTAAAAATAATAGTGGTGAACAAAATAAATACCTGCTGCTTAAGAACATCCTTTTCTTCATTCTCTTTAGCCTTTGCCCCATTTTGAGCATCAATTTTATCTTGATTAGTTCGTCAACTTTGCCAGTATACTCTCGGATGAACTGCAAGAATAAATAACCAAAAAAAAAAGTCCACAAGTACCAATAAAAATCAAAATTGTCTTCTAAATAATAACTAAGAATCAGTTATCACAGAAGTGATGATTTATTGTAAAATATGATGTCTTTACCAAAGAAGATTCCATGAGATAAGTTATTATTCATTTTAGAAGTACCTTCTGCATAAATCAACTTCTTCAGTGCAATCAACCTTTCCCAAAAGGATTCGTCCATCCATTTCTGGGTCATATCTAGAAGGCAAAAGACAAAATTGCATAAGAGATTTGAATGGTGCACAGTCACAGTACTAGAACTTCATTTCAGATATCCATTCATTTCAGAGAGACATGAAGTTCAGCAAACAAAAATATTTGCTGCTTTCTCCCATGAAGGTTTCTGATATCCAAAGACCAGCAGAAAGATAAAAATTAGTTAGCAACATTTCATATGAAGAATTCTTAAACTAACCATCTCTCACATTAGAAATGACATCAAATCGGTGCTATACGTATGACCAATAACATGAAAATTTAATGAAAACAAGTGGTTATAGCAATATAGCCCACAGTTCATACAACATAAAATTTAAAATATGCGTCTTTACTACATTAGTAAAGAGGTGTAAAGTCTTGTAAATATTTACATAGATACCCTGCATTTTTCCCATTACTTTAGGAGTCTTTAGTTGTAACTAAACTGTATGGTTATCAGTGGATTTACCATAGTAAATCAAGCTGTTGTTTATCAGCAGAACAACGAAAGTAGCGACGCATATATGCATTCATTTCATATGGGATTCTAAGATGGTCGTATACTCTGTGCAATTCTACCCTTTTCTTTGTCGAAAGTACCATGGAGGGTGAGTACAACTCCACCCCCGGCATGGTAGAAATGTAGAATTTACCTTCGTTCCTAATATCAACCACAAAACCCGTGCATGTCGTGTGTGTGTGTATATATATATACACACCGATGATCAATATCACTGATTGCAGATATACATGTAACAAAGAGCAATCGAAAAAACTTAAAGCAACAATAAGCGCATGCTAAACCTGACCATAAGACTGCCGGTTCGAAAATCACAACGTAAAGCCAGGCTGATTTTCTGACAAAAATAATTACATCTCTTCCTTCACAGAATGCTTTTAAGTTTTAAGTAACTAAGTAAGGCTAAGAAACTTCAAACAAGATTCGTTTTTAGACTCGTGTATGAGCCCCGGNTTTTTTTTTTTTTTTGGATAAGTGTAAAATAAAGGAAATACGTGGTTGGGACTTGTGACTTTGATTTTTTTTTTTTTTTGGGCGGGGTGGGGGTATGTTTATACTAATTTAAATAAAATACAAGACACCAATCATTTTATACATCTCTGTGCCTCCCTATTTCCATTGCTTATACGACGAACACACCTTCTATCTTAGAAATCAAAAGTTAGAATTTTTTTATTTTTTTTTTGAGAATTTTACAATTATTAAACTTTCAAATTGTCAAAGACCTTGTGGTCTAGTGGCACCCGGTGTCCCGGTTTACACTCTCACATGGATGATGAGAGTGGGTTTGAGCCTCAGCGTGGTTTCAAACCTAAGATGTGTGGTTTGTGTATTTAACATGCGCCAGTCTATTCTTTCTCATGCATCTGTGTGGACAATCAAATCCATTGATCTTGGCCTCTTATGTGTGGCCAGGATTTTTTATGTTTATTTTTTAAATTCCTTTTTGTTTCTATCCATGGGTTGTTTTGTATATTGACTGTGCTTTTAAAATTGGTTTAATATTATTTAAAAGTATTGTGCATGATTTTAGGGATATACGAAGATTGTAAGATTTTTCCGGTCTGTCATTCTTCTACGGTACACACCACTCCCAACAGCGACTGCACCAGCGTTAAAGTGCTAATGCAGTCTACGCTTGCAGGTTAGTTTTCCTTTTCCCCATAGTAGTTTCTAAGAGCATCCACATCAATTTGATTTTTGTACAATTTTTTAGAAATCAAATAGGAGAGAGTGGAGGGAAAGAGAAAATGAGAGGAAAAAAAAAAAGAAAAAACAATTTTTTTCAGATTAAGAAAGAAAATTAACAAAGTGATTTACGCGCCCTATGCTATATGTGTCCTATGGGCGCAACCTTTGCGTTGCGCAAAGAAAGCAAAGTTCCTAAAACCTTCTCTCTTTCTGGCCTCACAAAAAATCAATTTTCCATGCAAGTTAAATTTCTTATCTCTTCTCTCTCTTTTCTCTTCCAAATCATCCTCCCTCACCTCTATGTCATCTAAAAAAGCAAGAAAAAAACCACTGCTATGAATGCTCTAATTTGGACATCATTTGTACCCTACTGTCGTGGGGTACATTAGTGATTACTGTTATTAGATCATCCATAACAATAGATTTTTTTTTTGTAGTTTTTGTAAGTGTGATTAGGAAAGAGAAAATGCTGGGGAAAGAAAAATATAAAAGAAATATGATTTTTTTACAAAAATTAAAAAAGTAATTACAAAAAGCGCCTGGCGTGCCAGCGGGTGAGTGCAGTACATGTGCCCGCTGGATGCGCTTGTTACTGCCACGAGGGTGTGGCGCGAGTGAGTTTTGGAGTCCGTAAATCTTATTTACTGTTCTAAAAGCCTCTTCTTGCAGACCAATCTAATTCTTCTCTCTCTATTTCTCATTCATCCATATATGCATTTATTGTTTCAAAAACATTGAAAAAGTCATTAGTAGAGATGCTTTTAATATAGAGTGGTGTTGTCACTTGTCAGTGATATATAACTATATAAGTAATGGGGTTTGGTTACACAGGTCGCGTCGACATGGGAAAAAAAGAAGCGTCATTTTTCCTTTGCTCCACCTGTCTGTGCCATAGGGTACACAAAATCGTACTTAAAATACGTGCATTAACTATTCAACATTTCAACTGGTCCAAATTTGGCAACGTTTCCTGTGGCCTGTGGGGCCGTATAGCAGAAAGAAAACGTTTTCCTTTACATATTTGGGTTTAAAAAACGTGTGATTTGATTTATCTATTTATTTATTATTTAGAGACTTTTTCTCGACCTAATTGGTAGAGTTTGTTAGAATTTTCACGTCATTGGACAAATTAATCATAGATGAAGATTTACTTTACATTCCTTAATCTAAAATAATACTCCTTCCTTCCGTTCTATTTTGTGTCTGATTCGGTTAACGAGTAGTCTTGACTGGGTGATTTTTAATTCAATTTTTTTATAATATTAAATGTAGTATTAATATACAAAATTTATATATTTAGAAACTAAAATAAAAGTACTATTAAACACAAAAAATAAAATTTAAAAATAAGTAAAAAAAATAAACAAAGAAGAAAGATTTGGTTTGACCAATGAATAGTAAGTATGACACGTAAAATGAGACAGGAGAGTATTTCTTTTAATACTACTGACTCTATTACAATAGAGTATCTGTTCATACATACTTTTTAAAACTAATGAAACACAAAGAATCAATGCTCCCACTGCGGTTCGAACCTGTGATCTCCCATTTGGTGAGAGCCACAGATATGCTATTGATATTATGTTAGAAATTTTCAACAAAAATAACATTACAGACACATAATATTACTCCTAACACCCTTGGGAGGTATCGATTTGGTTTTAAGAAAAGTGTGTGTTACATATGACTTGAATTTTTTTATTTTTTCGATATTTTCTCTGTTGAGATTTTTTTTTCTAATAATTGAATCCCTTTATTTTGTTTATATATATTTATATAAATTTGATTTATCGACTTATTCATCCCCACATATATATGTATCTACAATTAACATATTATATATTTTTAATTAATGACATTTAGATTATGCATCTGCAGTTAACATATTATGTACTTTCATTTAACAAATGATTATGTATGTGTGAATAAATTGAAGGTGCATAATACGTTAATTGCAATAAGTACATAATTTATTGACTGTACTTACATAATATGTTAATTGTAATATATACGTAATTTATTTATTAAAGATATATAATATGCTAAGTTGCTAACTATAAGTAATAATTTGAACAGTCCACCAATACCATGCGCATGGCGGACCTAAACCCATAATATAACAATTGTCAAAATAAGGGTCCTATATATAATATCTTTATTTGAACCCATTTTTTCAAGTAATTCCACCCGGGTACCTCCTATGAGTTAAACATATTCGAGCCTAACCCGTTGAGTTGGACCATTTTAACAACTACATCTGTCATATATATCTCTAGGCATCCAATCAATAACTATGACACCCCAACGGCTCCGATGTGTGAGACTATAGATCGAATTGAATCATGTTTTAATTAGAGGCAAGTTAAATATACATATCAAATTAGAGATATGTCTAATTCAGCTTATTTATATTAATTCGAGTCTAACCTATTGAGTTGGACCCATTTTAATAGCTACATCTGTCATAAATATTTCTAGGCATCCAATAAACAACTATGACACTCCCGTGGGTCTATCTGATATGTGAGAGTATAGAATTGAATCACATTTTAATCGGAGACAATAATATTAATGTCCTCTGTCATCTCTCTGGACATTATGATACCCAGCGGCTTGATGTGTGAGTGTGCATGTGACGAGTCTGGGCCACAAATCAGGTCCAATTATTATGGAGTTAATTTTGGAGGAAGATCACGCATGACTGGAAAACCACAC
Organism: Ipomoea batatas; assembly: GCA_002525835.2. Taxonomy (NCBI): domain Eukaryota; kingdom Viridiplantae; phylum Streptophyta; class Magnoliopsida; order Solanales; family Convolvulaceae; genus Ipomoea; species Ipomoea batatas. The sequence goes on from NXFB01001642.1 coordinate 10,915, forward strand.
ATAATTGGAGAGCACAATTAGGGATATAATCACTACAACAAATTGAGTTTTTAGCTACATATAATTAGCGGCGATTTCAGTAATTACCGTTAATGTGTTTAAAAAAAATGACTATAAAACCCTCCCAAGTCACAATTGTGGAGAAGACAGACCGGCGGAAGATTGCAACCCAATCTATGATGTCCTCTACATTGGGGGTGAAAAAAAATTTCATCTTAAAGAAAACTGGAAATCTCTTGCATGATAGCTTCAAGTTGAATAAACTACAATGTTGCGTTATATTTTTCATATAACACATACTTTTTAGTTATAAAATGAAATTTAATTAATACATAGATTATTGTGCTTGGATATTTTTAAATGTTATTATTTGACAAGTATTATTTGCAATTGATTTTTAAAAAAATATGTAGAATTGATTTTCTTTTAATATGTAAACTTCCTTGAATATTGTTAAACATTAGTATTTGGCAATACAAGTTGCATTTGATTTTCTTTTAAATTAAATGTATATTTTTGAAAATAAATGTGTATTTATTTGTGTTTGCAATGCACATTTGGAAGTAGAGATTTATAACATAAAGTAATTTAATGGAAATTACAAAAATATATAACAAAAAATACCATACAAATTTTAGCGACAGTTATAAAACCGCTACTAATAACACTAAAATTAAAAGTATTCTTATTTTTTCAAAAAAAAAAGTATTCTTATATTAGCGACACTTAATAACCACCGCTAAAGTTTAAAGTAAATATTAAATAAATACTAGCAGGGTGGTTTTAAAATCGTTGCTGAATAAAATTTAAAGTAAATATTAGATAATTATTAGCTGTGGGTTTAAAACCTCCACTAAAATTTAAAAATTTAAAGTGAATTTTAAACCTCTACTAAGGTTCAAACCCACCCCTCACATGTAGAGGTGCAACCAGGTGCCACTAAACCACAAGGTCTTTGGCTCTTTATTATTATTAAATCAAGTGGCTGTTAATTTTAATTTAGTAGTGGGATAGGTGTTTATATTGGTTAGTTATTCTAGTGGAATAAGTTGTTTNCCAGAATAACATCGCCGGACAGCATACCTTCTGGAACACGGCGGCAAACTAATGTGCAATTATCAAACGACCAAGGCCCTTCGTCTAGAACATAATGCATGTCGGTCTCGTGAAAGAAAACAAACATGAATAAATTAGGCTGTAACTCCGTGATCTGAACACCCTTGACTGGTTTCCAGACAGAAGCTAAAACCTGACGCATGTACTCGAGCTTGATCATCTTTGCCGTCAAAAAACGACCAACAACCGGCCAAGTTGCATGACCATTGGCGTCAACCACCTGACCATGAGGCTGCAATGGTTCGAAGGCTTCATCCTCATCCTCTAACACCATATCCGCCCAGCGCTCCGTCAGCCCAGCAACCCCGTTCGATGGTGCGTTACTCGCCATGCAGTACGTACGCAGACACAAAGACAGCAACGTGAAAGCCAAAGGGAAAACCGATGAAACCACCGGAGAGAGAGACGGAAAACGACGGAAAAACCTAGAAAAGCTAGGGAAGAGACCGAAACCCTAATCGTGGCTAGGGAGAAAAATTCCAAAATTCTTGAGCAACGTGTTTAAGTCCATCTCTGTGCCTCCCTATTTCCATTGCTTATACGACGAACACACCTTCTATCTTATAAATCAAAAGTTAGAATATTATTTTTTTTTTTGAAAAGTTTACCATTATTAAACTTTTAAATTTGTAATATTATAAAATAACTCCGTTTTTAAAAGAAATCACATGCTGATATTGTGCCTAAGTCAAAGATGAGGTTGAATGATAGTCGTTGATCTCGCTGAAAAGGACTGTCCAGATTGAACATAGATTTAAAAACAAAATGCAATGGTAATTTGTTTTTTTTTTGCGTTTAGGTCAAATTTAATGTGCGTAGTTTCTATGCTTAAAGTGAGTCAGTTATTTAGTAGTTCAAACTTAAGGTGCGTGACTTGTGTGCTTAAGGTGCGTGATTTTTTTTAAGGTGAATGATTTTTGTGGTAGCTAGCTTAAGGTGAGTTATAAAAAAAATTTGGTCAATGACTCATATTACACTGCATGTTCGCACCTGAGCCAATGATCAAGTGAGTCCATTCTTTCTCATGCATCTGTGTGGACAATCAAATCCATTGATCTTGGCCTGATGTGTGGCTAGGATTTTTTATGTTTTTTTTGAAAGAAGGATTTTTTATGTTTAGTTTTTAAATTCCTTTTTGTTTCTATCCATGGGTTGTTTTGTATATTGAGTGTGCTTTTAAAATTGGTTTAATATTATTTAAAAGTATTGTGCATGATTTTAGGGATATACGAAGATTGTAAGATTTTTCCGGTCTGTCATTGCTCTACGGCACACACCACTCCCAACAGCGACTGCACCAGCGTTAAAGTGCTAAGAGCATCCTTATCAATGGAGTTTTTCTGCGATTTTTTATGAGTTTTTGTTAGTGTGATTAGGAAAGAGAAAATAGAAGAAAAATGAAAAAATATAAAAAGAAAACATTTTGTCAGGCACCCAAGCTATCAATTCCTGAAGAGCTTAGAGCAACTACATCTATGCATATTTGAGGGATCATGGCAGAGAAAAAACTCATTGGAAGGGATCATAACTGATATGGAGATAAAAATTTGAGGAGATATTTCTCCTGCAAAATCAAAGATATTGCAGGAGAAGGAAAAAAAAAACATCGCATAAGGCGCGATTGCGCCACAATTCGCGCCCCAGCGGGCGCGTGTCTCTCACGCGCCCACTGGGGCGAGTCAGAGTGGCCGCCAGTTGGCGGCCACTCTGACTGTTTAGTTTTATTTTATTTTTTCTTAATCTTTTTGGCCGTTGCTCAGTTGCGGTAGCAACGGCCAAACATTTTACATATTTTTTTTTTTACTCTTTGTGTTTTTTTTTTGAATACAACTGACCCTATTACATTGTAGTATCTGTTCATCTATACTTTTCTCAACCTGTTGAAGCACAAAGAGTCAATTTCGAGATCTCCACCACTGAGACTCGAACTCATGACCTCCCATCTGAGGGTGGCCACTACATGCCAATTGAGCACAAGGTGCTTGGCACTCTTTGTTTAGTTTATATAATTCTTTTGAATTTTTTTTTAGTTTTTTTGTTTAAATAATTATTGTTTTAGTTTTATTTTTATTTTTAGTTTTTCTTGTTTATATAATTCTTTTTAATTTTTTTGAAAATTTATAATTGTAAATTTATTTTAATTTTGACATGTTTAATTTAAATATAATAAAAAATATCATTTCTAATTATAATTTTTATAATGCTATTAAATAATTAATTAATTAAAATATACTGGGGGAAAATGGTGGGTCCACAAAAAACTGAGAAAAAACTCAAACTAGTGTGGGGAAGAGTTATTGTGATTAAGTAAGATGGAAGATGATGAGGTGGATGTTGGGGCCCACAAAAAACTGAAGAAAAAACTCCAACTGATAAGGATGCTCTTACGCGCCCAAGCAATACCTACACTACACGCATAAGAAACCCAATTGTCAGTAGCATTACTGTTGTACACGCCCACCAAATCTTACTTTTCTCTCTTTCTTCTCTCTCATTGGGACCCACAATAAACTCTTCATTTGCAGGAAAAAAAAAAAACACACCCTCTCTCCTACTTCTCTCACCTCCACATCACATTATACCCCACAAATAACCACCAAATATCTATTGATATAGATGCTCTAATGCAGTCTACGCTTGCAGGTTAGTTTTCCTTTTCCCCATATCAGTTTCATTCAGGTTTTTTGTTTTGTTTTGTTTTGTTTTGTTTTTGTTTTTTTTTTTTTATAATAAAAGATGGTGATCACGCTTAATATTGCTTGTCTAAGAGCATCCACATCAATTTGATTTTTGTACAATTTTTTAGAAATCAAATAGGAGAGAAATGAGGGAAAGAGAAAATGAGAGGAAAAAAAAAAAAGAAAAACAATTTTTTCAGATTAAGAAAGAAAATTAACAAAGTGATTTACGCGCCCTATGCAATACATGTGTACTATGGGTGCAGCCTTTGCGTTGCGCAAAGAAAGCAAAGTTCCTAAAACCTTCTCTCTTTCTGGCCTCACAAAAAATCAATTTTCCATGCAAGTTAAATTTCTTATATATTCTCTCTCCTTTCTCTTCCAAATCATCCTCCCTCACCTCTATGTCATCTAAAAAAGCAAGAAAAAAAATCACTGCTATGAATGCTCTAATCTGTTATTAGATTATCCATAACAGTGACTTTTTTTAATTTTTTTTTATAGTTTTTGTAAGTGTGATTAGGAAAGAAAAATGCTAGGGAAAGAAAAAAAATAAAACAAATATGATCTTTTAAAAAAAATTAAAAAAGTAATTACAAAAAGCGCCTGACGTGCCAGCGGGCGAGTGCAATACATGTGCCCGCTGGACACACTTGTTACTGCCACGCAGGCGTGGCGCAAGTGAGTTTTGGAGTCCGTAAATCCTATTTATTGTTCTAAAAGCCTCTTCTTATAGACCAATCTAATTCTTCTCTCTCTTTATTTCTCATTCTATCCATATATGCATTTATTGTTTCAAAAACATTGAAAAAGTCATTAGTAGAGATGCTTTTAATATAGGGTGGTGTTGTCAGTGATATATAACTGTATAAGTAATGGGGTTTGGTTACACAGGTCGCGTCGACATTGGAAAAAAAGAAGCGTCATTTTCCCTTTGCTCCACCTGTCTGTGCCATAGGGTACACAAAATCGTACTTAAAATACGTGCATTAACTATTCAACATTTCTCTCAAAAAAAAAACTATTCAACATTTCAACTGGTGCAAATTTGGCAACGTTTCCTGTGGCCTGTGGGGCCGTATAGCAGAAAGAAAACGTTTTCCTTTACATATTGGGTTTAAAAAACGTGTGATTTGATTTATCTATTTATTTCTTATTTAGAGACTTTTTCTCGATTTTTTTTTTTGAAAACGCTTTTTCTCGACCTAATTGGTAGAGTTTGTTAAAGTTTTCACGTCATTGGACAAATTAATCATAGATCAAGATTTACTTTACATTCCTTAATCTAAAATAATACTCCCTCCGTTCTATTTTGGGTCTGATTCGGTTAACGAGTCTTGACTAGGTAATTTTTAATTCAATTTTTTATAATATTAAATGTAGTATTAATATAAAAAATTTATATATTTAAAAACTAAAATAAAAGTACTACTAAACACAAAAAAATCAAATTTAAAAATAAGTAAAAATTAAACAAAGAAGAAAGAGTTGATTTGACTAATGAATAGTAAGTATGACACATAAAATGGGATAGATGGAGTATTTTTTTAATACTACTGACTCTATTACAATAGAGTATCTGTTCATACATACTTTTTAAAGCTAATGAAACACAAAGAATCAATGCTCCCACTGTGGTTTGAACCTGTGATCTCCATTTGGTGAGAGCCACAGATATGCTATTGTGATTATGTTAGAAATTTTTAACAAAAATAACATTACAGAACATAATATAGCAACAAACACATAATATTACTCCTAGCACCCTTGGGAGGTATCAATTTGGTTTTAAGAAAAGTGTGTGTTACATATGACTTGAATTTTTTGTATTTTTCGATATTTTCTCTGTTGAGATTTTTTTTCTAATAATTGAATCCCATTATTTTGCTTATATATATTTTATATAAATTTGATTCAACTTATTCATCCCCACATATGTATCTACAATTAACATATTATATACTTTTAATTAATGACATTTAGATTATGCATCTGCAGTTAACATATTATGTACTTTCATTTAACAAATGATGATGTATGCGTGAATAAATTGAAGGTGCATAATACGTTAATTGCAATAAGTACATAATTTATTAACTGTACTTACATAATATGTTAATTGTAATATATAATACGTAATTTATTTATTAAAGATACATAATATGCTAAGTTGCTAACTATAAGTAATAATTTTAACAGTCCACCAATACCATGCGCATGGCAGACCTAAACCCATAATATAACAATTTTCAAAATAAGGGTCCTATATATAATATCTTTATTTGAACCCCTTTTTTCAAGTAATTCCAAACCGGGTACCTCCTACGAGTTAAACATATTGGATTAGAGATATATCTAATTCAACTCATTTAAAATTCGAGCCTAACCCGTTGAGTTGGACAATTCAAAAAAAAAAAGTATTCTTATATTAGCGACACTTAATAACCGCCGCTAAAGTTTAAAGTAAATATTAAATAAATACTAGCAGGGTGGTTTTAAAATCGTTGCTGAATAAAATTTAAAGTAAATATTAGATAATTATTAGCTGTGGGTTTAAAACCTCCACTAAAATTCAAAAATTTAAAGTGAATATTAAACCTCCACTAAGGCTCAAACTCACCCCTCACATGTAGAGGTGCAACCAAGTGCCACTAAACCACAAGGTCTTTGGCTCTTTATTATTATTAAATCAAGTGGCTGTTAATTTTAATTTAGTAGTGGGATAGGTGTTTATATTGGTTAGTTATTCTAGTGGAATAAGTGGTTTTAGTGGTTAATTATTCTAGGAAATGTTAGTTGGTTTGTTGGGTTAATCTTGGGGGAGATGAAGTGACTCCCGCATATGGGAGGTCATGAGATCTAAGTCGATATTGACTCTTTGTGTTTCAACAGGTTGAGAAAGTATACAATTATTTAAAAATACTGACGTGGTGA
>NXFB01001648.1:0-10090 GCA_002525835.2 Ipomoea batatas
GAATTATGGGGCTTTCGGGAAGGTTTGACCATCGCCAAGGGACACGGCTTCACGCACATCTTTGCAGAAACAGACTCCGAAGCCATGGTGAAAACGCTACACAATGACACAGAAACTAGTCTCTTCGACTCCACTCTAGTTGCCGACTGCAAATCTCTAATCCGGCAATTTCAGGATGTCAAGATTCGTCATGTTTACCGCGAAGGCAACAAATGTGCAGATTTTCTGGCTAACATGGGGCAAGACTCGAACTGGGGGACCACTCTTCTTGATCATCCTCCAGCAGAGATTCAAGAGCTCCTGTTGTATGATAAGCATAGCATCGCCACTTGTAGAAGGCGTTAATTTGGAGGGACCCTGGGTCCCTTTTCCCCACCAAAAAAAAAATAGAAGAAATAGATGTTAGTGTCAATAGTTTATTGTAGGGAGATTGGAGGGAATCTTGCTGACCTCTTAATAGTGGACAGGGTTCATATTCCTACGTCTTGAATTTCTTGATGACTTGATATAAAATATATTTACCTTATCTGGACAACCTTAATTGATGCTTAAGGATGATATACTGTCCAAGACATCAAAAGACTTATAATAGCAAGGCCATTAGTAGGGCTTTTTGCATGATTTTTTTAGGCCACCTAGTCGGAGGGGGAGAGAAAATGAGGGAAAAAAAGAAAGAACAAAAGCTGTCAGAAAAAAATAAAGTAAAACATAGTGTTTAACGAGCCTAGCGGGCGTGTACCTTGTCCACACGCCCATTAGGCGCACTTTGTGGGCACCACGGCCAATTTTATTTTTTTTTTCTCCTAGACCCCACAAAAAATCACATGAAAAATACTATGTATATTCTTATTTTCTACTCCTAACTTTTATTCTCACACAAAAAATCTTGATGTAGATATTTGTATTGGCACTCACATGAAAAAATAGCTTATCAGTAGTAGGACTCAAATCACATTTACTACAAATTTATGTTCTTCACTCTCATCTCTCTACCATATCATCACTTCTCTCAGTCATGTCAAAAAAATCACAAAAAAAAAACTACTAATGAACTTGCTCTAGTCAATTTCATTTTTGGTCCATAATAGGGTTCCTTTTAGTTATAAAATATGACACATTTGAATCTCACTTACCCGTGAAAATGCCACTTTTGTTCCCCTACCTCTAAAATTGTTAGTTTGACCTCAACTAGAGAGGGTAGTTTTGTCTTTTCGTTAGCACTTCCGTCAACTATAAGCAATTCCACTATTTTCACTTGTCCATTATTATTATTATTATTAGGAATAAGGTTGAAATTGACCACTGAACGTAATCTGAAAGTGCAATTAGGCCACTGATCGAAAAAATGTACAATTAGGCAATTGAACACTTCAAATGCATGTAATTTTACCTGATAGCTGGTTACTTTCCATTTCATCAAGTTGCCTGCTTACATAGATGGTGAGTTTACATTTTAAAATATTTTTTAATAATAAACTTTAAAAATAAAAATTAAAAATTAATTAAAAATATTAAAAAATATTAATATTAATAAATACTTAAAAATTAATATTAAAAAATATTTAAAATTAATATTTTTAATTTTAATTTTTTTAATATTTTTTGAATAATAAACTTTAAAATAAAAATTAATTAAAAATATTAAAATATTAATATTAAAAATAATAAAATTAATATTTTAAATTTTTGTTTTTTTTTTATTTTTTTATTTTTTATATTTATTATTAGAAAATTATTTTAAAATGTCACATCATCATCCATGTAAGCAGGTAACCTATGAAATGGAAGGTAACCTGTTATCAGGTGAAATTGCATGTATTTAGAGTGTTCAGTGGCCTAATTGCACATTTTTTTCGTTCAATGGCCTAATTACACTTTCAGGTTACGTTCAGTGACTAATTTGAACCTTATTCCTTATTATTACTACTTTTTTTTTTTGAAAAACAAAGAACTATATTAATTCAAATCTAAGGATAATGCATTACAAATGATGGGGGAGGGTTAGAAAACCACTCCGAGCAACCAAACATAGAAATAGACTATTGTGCTAACAAGTGGGTTGTCTGATTCGTAGATCGCTTAGCAAAAACTAAACTACTCTAAGTAAACGTACTCATTAAGTTTTTAATTTCGTTAGCATTACATGAAAAGAAGAGTCTCCCAAATTGGAGTTGAAACCTTGTGTAACTTGTTGCAACAAATTGGCCTAGTTCATCGGCTACTGCATCGACTTCCTTAGAATTGTAACAGCCCCTTCAATGAAACCCTCTTGTTGAAGCAAATTGGCCTAGTTCATCTCTTAGGACACAACCAAAACTCATGCGGGCACCTTGCTTGTCAATGGCCGCATCCACATTCAACTTTAGGAATCCTTGTTGACATTTAGTCTAGGTATCATCAGTGGTGATCCTCGTTGCCGCATGTTGTCTATTCATCGCCTACCTCCCGTTAAAAGGAGTGTTAAAATTTCTGGGGGCATGATACCTGTCGATCAGTTGAATGATTACATCATGGGAGCAATCAAAGGAAGGCTCGAGGGAGGACAACCTTCATACACTTACACCAAGCCTTACACCTTGAAGATTGATGACAATTTAAAGATTTGAGAGCTTTTGAAGCAATTAGAGACTTGAAGCATTCGAATATTGAGGCAGTTGAAGATCATGAAGGCATTGAAGGTACCTTGAAGCTCTGTAGAGTTGATTATTTTGAAGCTTGGTGTTTCCCGCTGAAGATCACGCCACTTGAATCCTGGAAGGTCACGTCAATTGAATATCGAAAGCCACGTCAATAGAATCCCGGAGGCTACGCTGCTTGAATCCCTGAAGCTACGCTGCTTGAAACCTAAGGCACTTCAGTAGAACATATCAGTGAATAATCAGAGGACTACATAGAGATATTGTACCTACACCTTAAATTACACATACTGTAACCCGATTTTGTGAATACATACAATTTCGCTTTTTGTGTTTATAGATTTTGGCACGCCCAGTGGGACTACTCTGCCTCTCATCTCTTCACTGTTGACGTTTTGAGCTCTACAAAGAATCCAAACGGCATCAAGAAATCCCTTCTCCAAAAAGACCTACGCTCAAGCTACCGGCTCTAAGGCTTATTCTGTGGCCAGTTCCGACGACAATCACGAGATACAAGGTCCAATGACTCGGATTCGAGCAATGAACCTAGGGGTGGAGTTGGACGAGACCTAGAGCATCGCCCGCAACATCGTCCGAAGGCTTGGAAGTGGCTCAACCAAGTCATGGAAGGTCGCATATGACAAGTGTATGAAGGTTGCTTGGTGTAAGTGTTGGAATGTTGCATATGACAAGTGTATGAAGGCTCGGAGCAAGGTTTCTTGGTGTAAGTGTATGAAGGTTGTCCTCCTTCGAGCCTTCCTTTGATTGCTCCCATGATGTAATCATTCAACTGCTCGACATGTATTATGCCCCCAGAAATTTGAACACTCCTTTCCGCGAGAGGTGGGCGAGAGATTGTCTCTTCTATTCCTGCCATAGGACTACTGTGATGATGTGGTGACTCCACATCAATGGCTTCTTCTTGGGTTTGAGGCCGCTTCTTGGAAGCTCGACTTGTTTCGCCGTTTCTTCCACTTTTAACCTTTAGGGTGTGTTTGGTAACCCGTAAAATGACTTCCGGAAAAGGTTTTCCGAGTTTTCTGTGTTTGGCAACGTTTGGAAAATGTGGTCAACGGAAAATGTTTTCCGTTGACCAAGGAAAATCAGTTCATTTTTTCGGAAAATTACTTACGGAATTTTTTTTCGTAAGTCATTTTACGGAATCGCCAGAATAGCTGTTTCGCATGTTTTCGACCAAAACCAAGCCATATCACCCATGACCATGGACCAATGAGGTGGGGAACTGCCGAAAGCCTTTGCTACATTTTTTTAAATTTTTGTTTTAATTTTAAAATTTTTTATTTTTGTTATAAATTCTATTTTTTATTAAATACCATTATTTTAATAACTATTATAATTTTTTATATTTTAAATAAAACAATTACAATGTTTAATTATACAATTCTATCCATTTTCCAGAAAATGAACCAAACACACAAAGACAGTTTTCCATAATACATCCAAACACTGGAAATGAAACTGTTTTCCGGGAAATGACTCATTTTCCGGAAAACATTTTCCAGAAGTCATTTTCCTGCTTTCCAAACGGACCCTTGATTGCTCCCATGATGTAATCATTCAACTGCTCGACATGTATTATGCCCCCAGAAATTTGAACACTCCTTTCCGCGAGAGGTGGGCGAGAGATTGTCTCTTCTATTCCTGCCATAGGACTACTGTGATGATGTGGTGACTCCACATCAATGGCTTCTTCTTGGGTTTGAGGCCGCTTCTTGGAAGCTCGACTTGTTTCGCCGTTTCTTCCACTTTTAACCTTTTCACTAAGCCTCCTTTCTTGACTGTGAAGAAGCTCACTCATTCCCTCGAGAGCTTTGGTGATGTTCGCCTGTTGTTCCTCCACTGAAGCGGCGTTCGTTGTCATAGCGGGCATGACTGTGTAGACATGAGTCCATTCTGATGTTGGTTTCCACATTAGCGATGGCTGAGATATAGGAGATGAGTTTCCGCTACTAGGGGATATGCTTGATGGAGTAGGACTCTTGCTGCCGGTAGTTTTATTTGATGGAGTAGGACTCGTAGAACTCCTATCACGAATAGTTTTCGTTGTAGCAGACGAAACTTTGTCATATGCAGCCTTCCATGACCTGGTGGAGCCGCTTCCAAGCGTTCAGACGATGTTGCAGACGATGCTCTGGGTCTCGTCTAACTCCACCCCTAAGTTCCTCGCTCAACTCCGAGTCATTGGACCTTGTATCTTGCGAGTGTCATCGAAACTGGCCACAGAAGATGCCTTAGAGCCGGTAGCTTGAGCGCAAGTCTTTTTGGAGAATGGATTTCTTTATGCCATTTGGATTCTTTGTAGAGCTCAAAACGTCAACAGTGAAGACATGAGAGGTAGAGTCGTCCCATTAGGCGTGCCAAAATTTGTAAACACAAAAAAGCGAATTTGTATATATTCACAAATCGGGTTACAATATGTATAATTTAAGGTATAGGTACAAAATCTTTGTGTTGTCCTCTTATTCTTCACTGACGTGTTCTACTGAAGTTCCTCTGGGTTTCAAGCGGCGCCTCCAGGATTCAAGCAGTGTTGCCTCCAGGATTCAAGCAGCGTAGCCTCCGGGATTCAATTGACGTGGCTTTCGAGATTCAATTGGCGTGGCCTTTTGAGATTCAAGTGGCATGATCTTCAGCGGGAAACGTCAAGCTTCAAAATAATCAACTCTGTAGAGCTTCAAGGTACCTTCAAGATCTTGAAATGCCTCAAGTCTTCGAATGCTTCAAATCTCTAACTGCTTCAAAATGCCTTCAAAAGCTCTCAAATCTTCAAGTTGTCTTCAATCTTCAAGGTGTGTTTTGAGATGTCAAATAAGGGCTCTATTTATAGTGGAAGACGTAACCACTATCCCTCAACAAACTCCCTAAATATTTAATTAATTATTTGTTTAAGGGAATGAACCTTGCCACAATCAAGTCTAGTTCAAGATTCTATCATCTAATTCGAATTCAAATTAAATTATAATTATTAAATTTAAATATAATAAAATTATATTTAAATTATAATTATAATTAGATTCAAAATATGAATTGGACTTGGATCAGTTAATTAATTAATTCAATAATCCAACATTAAATTTAATTGGGCTAATTAAATTAATTCAATGGCCCAATTAATTAAATTGGTCCAATAATCAATCTTGAACTGAGCCCAATAATGATTTAATCAGATCATTTGTCAGTTTCAAATTTTCTGTGTCTACAGCTTCACACTAGGCTGAGTAATAACATTGTGTTTTTTTTACTGTGTAGCTAGTTGACTCTACTATCTGGCTTTTCCAGTCATAGAAATTATTTACTAGGTCGGTGGGTGTTTGATAACCCATATGGTTCCAACAGGATCTGACATACTCGCACTCAACAAATAGGTGAAAGGTGGATTATCTGCCATTGCCGCATAAATTACATCTATCCTAGTAGTTGATATGTTTCTGTCTTAGCTTATCTTTAGTTAGAAGACACGATGTGCAAGCTTGCAACAAAAATGTTTTGACCTTGGGGGGAATTATGCTATGCCATAAACTACTCCAGTGTTGGATGTCCTCCTCGCGCAGCTCGCCTCTGATGGCTTTATATTATCTCTTAACATAAAACTTCCCATCATCTTCTGGTCCCTAAATAATTTTGTCTTGAACTTGTTGTTTAGGAAGGGAGATCCTTAGTATAAGGTCGTCAGCATCCCTAGGGCTGAAAATGTTTCTGATGGTGGTTTCATCCCAATTTAAATTTGAAGGGCCAATTAAATTAGCTACCTTTGAGTTTTCCATGGGAGGGGAAAGGATAAGATGTCACACATGCATTTGACTTGTCAGGCAACCCTATCACCCTATATACAAACTTGATTCTCATTCTCTATCCTCCATTTCGTGTGTTTGCAGATGATTTCCTAGGTTGCCAACAAACTTCTCCAAATAAAAGATGGATGAACACCAACTTTTGCTGCAAGAAATTAAGAGTTCGGATAGTACTTTGCTCTGTAAATTTACAAAGAAGAGAGAGGTTGAAATCAGGACTTCTTCAACAACTATCTGCTCCTAGAGAAGACTTGGGGCGGCGCCTATGTCGAAAGTAAGACTGAGAAGGTCAACATTGGAAGATGGATCACGGACGAGACCCATGATCTCCTCATTAGTAGTCGTGGCATAAACCCCTTCTTCCTTAGCATCAGGATCTGGGTTTTCCTCTATCACTTCGGGTATACTCATGGCCACTAGATCAAATCTTAGAATCTTTTCGTACAACATCGAGTAAATTTATTGTTGCATTGAGTACATCCCGATTTTAAATGCAAATTGAGTTTTTGCCTCAACCGCCTCCTGGCTCTCCTTGGTTTCCAGAAACTCTTTGACAACCTTGGGGCCAAGCATGTAACTCATCACGTCTTCTTTGTACTTGGTAGAACGCTTATAGGCCTCATCTGCCTCGCTAAGGGCAAAAACATGGGACTCAGACAATGTAGCAATAGTGGACGGAGTATTTTCATAGTCTTCTTGCTCTTGTTTCAAGAATAATGCTAAGTCCTTGTGATTTTTTCTCAGCACGCCAAGCTCACCCTCTTTTGTCTTTAAGGCATCTTCGCGCACTTGGAGAAGCTCCTTAAGGCGTTTGTTATCCTCAAAGATCTCATGGAACATTGGTGGTTGATAGTTTTCATGGGAGATGAAATGAATTTAGGTATGTGGATGCAAGGGTAATGATAAAACGAAGAGTTTATGACTCCTCGAGTGTCGGTCTCGAAGGAGGGACGTGGAGGTGTGTCAAGTGCTGGTGCTTTCGATTGATTGAGTCATGTGATGCATTGAGTGTGGGTTGTGGGTGTGGTGAATGGTGGTTTAAAAGTGCAAGTGTTCATAATGTAGTGCAATGTGAAAGTAAAACAAATATATGTAAACAAATATGAGAAAACAAGGGGTTGGATCATGTTCTTCTATGTTGCATCCTAGTGTGGCTCGAGTAGTGGATAAATGATGCAAGGATGTTGGCTATTCAAGAGTGTGTCTTCTTAGTCCTTTTCCACCTCTGTGTACTAGGGTATCTTAGACTTAGGAGTGCCTTTTAGCAACCAAAGTCATAAGAGACATTTTATCAAACACCTTAGCTACACACTTTCATACTATTCCTTATGAATTCCATAAGATCTATGATTGCCATAAAGCTTCAATCTCAACTCAACTCTAATCAAAGACATGATAGAGTCAAGAGCTCAATCTCTCATTTAGATTGGCCAAATCCATACAAGATCTCATCAAACAACAATCAATAGATAAGAATAGAAATTCAACAAACAAAGCAATTTAATCCACAATAAGATATAGGATCATCACACTAGCAACATAGCTTCACACAATCCAAGCCCTAGATTAAACTAGCCACACATATTCAAGAATTCAAGAACAATAGCTAATTCAATCAAAGAACAAGATAATGAAAATAGATATATTAAAGTAGAGATCACCTAGTAAAGAAGTGTATCCTTCAATCCAAGCTCTCAATCTTCCTTTACAAGGTGAAATTGCAATACTAAACTATCCTAAAAACTAAGAAATGAAGAAGAAAAATGGAATGTAGAACTAGGGAATTTTGACCTTCCCTATACTGAAAAACTTTTCCAAAAAGAACCTCCTCTGAAATTCTATCAAGTTCCCTTAAATGGTCACCGCAATTTCACCCTAAAAACATTTTCGCGCAGTGCTCCATCCACGCCACCTACACGCGTGGTTGCAAACGTGGATGGCTACTGGAAAGCTGTCATGCCACCTACATGCGTGGTTGCAGGCGTGGATGGCTACTGGAAAGCTTCCAAGCTACCTACACGCGTGGTTGCATCTTTCCGGGTCTTTCGGGGCTCCTTACTTGCTCGGTTTGCTTGTTTAGCTCGTTCCTTGTTCGTAGTAGCTCCCAGGACACCCTTATTTATACTCAAATAATAGGTGTCTTGGGAGCTTATCAAACACCCATTCACGTTGGGTATGGATAACTTGTCCCGCTAGCATAGCTTACACAAGGATGAGATGAGATATGCATGGGGAATGATAAACTAATGAGTTAAAGTGATATGAACAACCTCCATGGCGTACTTAAGGTACCGATAAATATAACAAGTCCATGTCCATAGCGGCCAAATAGCTCACATTCGCTGGAGGGGCAACCCGAGCAACATACAACCTGATGTTGATACTACTGCTTACTAGAGATACTCCAAGGTGCACATCCATCCCAAGCCGAATTAGATTAGTCTAAGCATGTGCAGCTTGGTCTAAAGAGGTGTCCCCTGGCCGCTCAAGGGGATAGACAGGGAACGCAGAAGGCCCTGCAAGGGCTAAGGACCAGGACGGGATCTGGCATGGCTGGCATTACCCCTTTATTAGTTATCGGTTTATTTTCTTCCCCTTCCTGCGGGAGTTTTCCGTTTTACTCTTCTTGGATGGGGAATTTTGGGAGGGGTAGCTCGAGTAACATACACCTTGATGTTTATACCATCACTTATTAGAGATGCTCCAAGGGGCACATCCATCCCGAGCTGAATCAGATTAGTCCGACCATGTGTAGCTTGGTTTGAAAAGGGTTCCCCAGTTGCTCAAGGAGATAGACATGGGACACAGAGGGCCTAACAGGGCCATGGCTGGCGTCACACCTTCATCAGTTACCACTTTATTTTTCTTCTCCTTCCCATAGGAGTTTTCCATTTTACTCTTCTTGGACGGAGGATTTTGGAAACGCCTAGACATATATCGATTTGATATTGAAGGCATGATACATGCAAAATAAAAATATCCCAATACAATGGTTAGTCAGCAAATAAAGTGGGACAGTTATGAATTGATAAGGGCATATTTGATCATATTTTTACCCCATATTTAAATCCATTTCTACCACTAAATATTAATATTATGTTCTTAATAATATTGAATTTCTTCATTGTGATAAAAAATTATTATTTGACCAAAGATGATGAAGATTTGATAATTGAGCATAATATTAATATTTTGTAGTGGCATTTATAATCTTGTTTTGTATGTGTATATTTAATTGCACCAAATAGGTGGAAGACATGATTTGGTGGAATGATGTGATGAGTGGGAAGCAAAAGACAAATGAAAGAAGGCAAAAAGAGGCATAAAACATGGAGCCAAAAGCAAAAAGGAAAAGTGGAAGATTCTGCAGAAATTCTGGAGGACAATAGGCGTCTGTCTGCGTCCTGAAACAGACGCCTATTGTCAATTTACACACTGCCCAGATTTCAGCACTTTCGCCGCGGCGAGAATGTTGCCCAGGAACAATAATTCTGCACTCCAAAATTCCAATTTTGCCCCTGCCTTTGCCCAACTATAAATACCCCTCATTTCTCCATTCTTCAACATCCAATTTTCAGATTAGAAATCCCTTTCCCCTCTTCTCTTTTCCTTTTCTCTCCTTAAAAATGTAGACCTCCAAGT
>NXFB01001650.1:4662-14902 GCA_002525835.2 Ipomoea batatas
AAAAATTCGGAGGAATATAACTTAATTCGGGAAAATTCTAATACCAAAATTATCGTAAAAATATTCCCGTCACAAATCACCAAGTTTGGGAATTTTTCGGTATTCCGCTAAATTTAGGTACAGAGTCCGTAACAATTTATCCCTTACAGTCCATTTAGAAATTCCTTTCGAACTAACTAGAAATTCAGGCTTAATCGTATGATACTTAATAATCCCAATTCTAGGAAAAATTCAAACTGAATCTATATCCTTAAAATTTTCTAGGTTCGTAACCGGTACGTAGTTCGCAGCTTATCGATAACTAATCCTTAAGAGAAAAATTATTTCGAGTACCGAATAGTCTTCTCTTAAATGTCATAGCAAAAAAAAAATAAAAAATTATACCGCTATTCTCGAACTTTAACCTTGTCGTAAAAACCGAGGGATTACAGCTGAAGCGGGTTCTTCGGTATGCTCGGGGTACTACACACTATGGTTTGCAGTTGTGTCGGTTGCCTCACTCTGTTATTCATGCGTATTGTGACTCGAATTGGGCCGATTGTCCTGTAGACAGGAAATCCACTAGTGGTTTTGCTGTGTTCTTGGGGTCTAATCTGATTTCGTGGGTCTGCAAAAAGCAGCGTACCGTGGTTCGGTCTTCCACTGAGGCTGAGTACAAGGCCATTGCTGATGTGTGTGCTGAAGTTACTTGGGTGGTGTCTCTGCTCTGTGAATTAGGAATTCCACCTGTTTCTCCCCCGCGACTTTGGTGTGACAACCTGGGTGCGACCTACATGTGTGCCAATCCTGTCTTCCATGCTAGGACGAAGCACATTGAGATCGACTACCACTTTGTTCGTGACAAGGTGGCATCTGGTGAGCTCCAGGTTAGCTTCATTTCGACCAAAGATCAACTAGCGGACATCTTCACCAAACCGCTTGCTGCACCTCGGTTTGCTTCTTTGCGGGACAAGCTTCAGGTCGTGGCTCCGCCCTGCGCTTGAGGGGGAGTATTAGGACTCTTAGATATAGACTACTTCTAGTCTTCATATAACTCTATATTAGTATATATTTATTTCCCATGTAAACTTATATGATTGATACACTGAATATACAAACCTAATCGAGTCAAATGTTGTGATTATATGTCTCTATGTAGATGACAGGATGATCTTCAGTTCAAACATGAAAGCTATTAATGAGACCAAAAGGGTCCTATGTGCTAAATTTGACATGAAGGATCTAGGTGAAGTCGATGTTATACTCGGAGTAAAAGTACTCAAAATCGACAAAGGTTACCTATATATTGTCACAAAGCCACTATATAGAGAAACTGTTAAAGAAATTCAACAGTTTTGAGTTAACCCCAACTAAAACCCCTTATGATCCAAGTGTCAAATTATCAAAAGCCATGGGAGAGAGTGTGTCTCAAGAAGAATACACAAAAATAATTGGGAGTTTAATGTTCTTGATGAATTATATACTAGGCTCGATATTGCATTTATAGTGAACAAGCTCAGTTGATACACACAACCCGAGTAGTTCCCATTGGATTGCACTGAAACGAGTGCTAAGGTACCTGAGGGGTACTATGGACTACGGACTTGACTATTCAGGATTCCCAACAATGATGGAAGGGTTTTGTGATGCAAACTAGGTAAATGATAGTGAAGATGTCAGCTCAACAAGTGGATATGTGTTCACTATGTGTGGGGCTGCTATATTGTGGAAATCGACTAAACAGTAGTGTATAGCTAGATTGACTATGGAAGTAGAGTTCATAGCCCTAGATCTAGCTAGGCAAGAGGCTGAATGGCTAAGAAATTTATTCACAGACATGGCATTGTGGGGGTATCCAACACTTGCTGTACCTATACATTGTGATTCCCAAACTGCTATTTGTGTTGCAAAAAATAGTGTCTATAATGGAAAGAGAAGACACATAAGAGTTAGACATGAGTATGTAAGGTAGTTACTGTTAAACGGGGTTATCACAATGGAATTTGTGAGGTCTGAGAGGAATATTCTAGATCCTCTCACAAAAGGCTTAAATTGAAAATCCATCCTTGAAACATCAAGGGGGATGGATTTAAAACCTATGAGGTAAGATACTGATGATGGTTACCACTTCGGTGGTCAAACGAAGTCATGGAAAGACTTACAATAAAAAGTTATGGTAAATAACCGACTTGAAGAGTGTCGTTGCCCATATGGGTTTCTACTCACTATAAAGAAGATGAGTCTGGAGTGGCATGATATGTAGCCCCAGTATCAGGAAACCAGTTATGAGCAAACAGAGCAGTGGCCAGATCACCTGCATGTGTTAGATTTGTCTGAGGAATAGGAGTATATGAGTATCTCTAGTAACACTACAGAGCAATAGTATGGCCACGTTTGTTGGAAATCTGACACTTTGAAACATAACCATGACCGCATCCACGACCATGGCCACATGGTTGAGTAAAAGGCTACTGCTGCGGATTAGTAGTCGTTGGCCTTCCTTATGCAATAAGTGCTAATGGCAAGGCTGGAATAGCTATGGAAACATCATCCGCATAGATAAATTGATGTGCAGTTAATTAGGTAGTCATTGAGTTTATCAATGAAGATAGGTTCCTTGGTGGTTAATGAGGAAACCATTGTGCAGAACTCAAGGCGGAGACCCTTGAATAGATAAAGATTTTGTTCATCTAATCCAATTGGCTAGCCAACTTCGACAAGTAGTCCAATTAAAACCTTGACTTTGCCAAGATACTCACTCACCGTAGAGTCTCCCTGGCGCAAAGACTGCAGCTGACTAAGGAGACTCAAAGGACGTGCCCGAGAGAAGGACCCAAAAGCAGCTCCAATATATAGCTAGCCACAAGGCCTAGGACATGGTATTCCCACAACAACATATATAACCTCAT
This sequence comes from Ipomoea batatas, assembly GCA_002525835.2. Classification (NCBI taxonomy): domain Eukaryota; kingdom Viridiplantae; phylum Streptophyta; class Magnoliopsida; order Solanales; family Convolvulaceae; genus Ipomoea; species Ipomoea batatas. Next base: position 7,551 of record NXFB01001650.1, read on the forward strand.
CGGATAAAGAAGAACCCAATTTTGAGCCACATGATTAGCTACTACGGAAGATCCATGCAGAGCACGAACAAAGAAAGCTGGACATAGAAGTGTACCATCAACTTAACCACTGAGATTCTATCCGCAAAGAAAAAGAACAAGCTTAGTTTTCCATAATAAATATATATAATTGGAAGAGGCATGTTTAATGGATATAAAGTGAAGTGTTGTTTGGAGGGTATTTATTGGTAGTGGAGGGGTATGAGAGGAGGACAAAGCATCACCGGTGGATGGTGGCAGCACAATGAATCTGGCGGTGACAACGATGGTGGTCTGTTGGTTGGCATCTATGGATCTTTTAGGTATGCTAATACCAAATGTGAACAATAAATTTGAGGAGAATAATAATTCTGGAAGAATAAATTGTTATTGAATACCCTGAAATTATACAGTATACATGAATGGACTATTTATATGGAAGAGTCCCAATCAATATAGGAATGGTAAATTGTAATATTCCTAATAATATAGGGAGAGGGAGTGTGAATTCTAATTTGCCTAGAATACATAGTCCTAATATCATGCACTTAAATATGTAATCGATAGTGAGGAATGGTCATTAAGTGATTGGCACGAGTTATTACAACACCAAATTCCTCAGTCATGTCTAACTCTTTGGATGACATACCATTCGGAAGTTTCCAATCAAAGCAGTGCACTAGTTGTGCCACCACTAGTCGGACCACAGTGATTGCAAGTTGCAAGCCTGGACAACTTCTTCTGCCATAACCAAATGGAATGAATTCAAAATTGTGTCCTCTATAGTCTATATTATTCCCTTCAAACCTTTCTGGAATGAATTTCTCTAGATTAGCCCACACATTTGGATCAAGTCCAATTGCCCAAATATTTACAATGACTCGTGCTTTTTTTGGTATGTGAAACCCCTCAACCATGAAATCTTCCCTTGCCTCATGAGGGAGAAGTAATGGTCCCACGGGATGAATTCTAAATGATTCTTTCATGACCATTTCTAAATAGTTCAGACCTTCCAAATCTGATTCCTCCACCATCTGATTCAAACCTACCTTGTTTTCTAATTCTTGTTGAACTTTCTTCATTATTTGTGGGTGCTTCAAGAGTTCTGACATTATCCACTCAATTGCAGTTGCTGAAGTGTCTATGGATCCTGCAATCATATCCTACATACATGCAATTTTATTTTTTTTAATAATTATAGAACAAACAAAATTGTTTACAATGATAATACTTTAAAATACAAGTATAAATGAATGAAAAATTAAATGATTACCAATAAAGTAGATTTGACATGTTCGCGATTAATTTGAAACTCTGTTTCCCCAGACTTCATGATAGACAGCATGATATCTACAAAATCCTTTGTCATCTGGCCACTACTTCCACTCTGTTCATGTTCATCAAGGATCCTCTCAAGGAACAAATCAAAGTCTTGGGCGATAGCTTTCATTCGTCTATTCAATCCTTGAAAGTCAAATTTACCAAGATAAGGAAAATAATCTCCAAGATTTGGCTTCGCTACTAGCTGCATAGCTTCGTTAATTGCAGCTTTGAAACCTCTCTCATCAATGCCCTTAATCTCGTACTTCTTCCCAAACACCATCCTGCAACTCATGTCTGCAACCAAGTCAAAAACTTTACCACTCAAGTCAACAGCAACACGATCAATAGCCGCTTGCTTGAGTGACTCAATGAGATTACACAATTATTCTCTTCGCGTGGCTTGAAATGAATTGATCTTGAGATTACTAAGCAACTCTAATGTGCATAATTTGCGCATGTTGCGCCAATAAGGACCGTATTGGCTAAAGCTCAAATTCTTTTGATCATAAGAGAGATACTTAGCTGCTTCATGGGGCGGTCTGCTTGCAAAAACAAGATCATGAGTCTTGAGGAAGAGCTGTGCGGCCTGAGGAGATGAAGCAATAATATTGTCAACAAACCCAAATCGCAAATACATGATGGGACCATACTGTTTAGCTAGCTTGCTCAAATCCTGATGGGGATTTTTACCCAGCAAGTGAAGGTGCCCCAAAATGGGAAGCCCTCTCGGACCTGGTGGCAATTTCTTGCCTTTCATCCTCTTTACAAGGCCATGAATGAGAGACAAAGCTGCAAACACAGCAAGCGTGGTCCAAAGCCAAGCCATTTCCTTCATGGTTTTTCTTTTTGAATGGCGTCTATCGTCAACAATTAAGTGGGCTAGCTAGGAAGAGTTTTATAATATAATTCTACTGTCAATCAAACATAAAATGTTGAAGCAATTTATGTACAATTTAATGTCTACAAGTAATTAACTAAAAAAGAATATTTGGCAACAAATTAGAACTCACTTGTTTCATTTTATCTGTCCTATTTATTAGTCAAACTAAATATTTCTTATTTGTTTATTATTATTTTTTTACTTATTTTTAAATTTGAGTTTGTGTATTTTTTTTTTTGAATACAACTGACCCTATTACATTATAGTATCTGTTCATCTATACTTTTCTCAACCTGTTGAAGAACAAAGAGTCAAATTCGATATCTCCTCCACTGAGGCTCGAACTCATGACCTTTCAATTGAGGGAGGCCACTACATGCCATTGGAACTCATGAGTTTGTGTATTTAATAGTACTTTTAGTATAGTTTCTAAAATATATAAATTTTTTATATTAATACATAACTTTTTTTTTTTGAAATCAAACCTGAAAGGTAGATTAAAATAAATGAGCAATAGAGTTTGGAGGGATTAAATCCCAGTACAAATGAGTCTCCTGAGAGAAAGCCTCAGCTGCAAGTGTATGTGCAGCCTTATTCTGAGATCTAGGAACTAAATGAATTGAACAAGAAATAAAAGATGACATAAGAGTCCTAGTAGCATCAATCGAATACATAACTTAATATTATGAAAAATTAAGTTAAAAATAGTTCCAGTCAAGCCTTATTAATTGAACAGACACATAAAATGGACTAGGGAGTATAAGATTAGAATGCGCCAGGCCAACAAATATGTCAGGTATATTTACAAATAGGAAAATGCTTTGTTCCTCTTCATAACTTGCAATTAAATGTCGTGCATGCACTTTCACATATCAAATGTGTATATTAAAGCATTTAACTCACAATTCAACTAACCCAACCAACCACATAGATAAAGAGCCAAGAAAAATGTAGTGTGCAACTCAAGTTATATATTCCCAAATAAAACTCAAACTCAAACTAAAAGACATTCATAAAAGCAAGTTCTACGGTATGCATAAAACTCACAATTCAAGTTAAAAGACAATCATTTTCTTTGATATAAGTAGATTTAGAGTCATTTTCTTTACCATTGTTAGAGTGTACTGTATGCATCAAGTTCTACCAAATTATATGCCCTAAGAAACACTCACCAATTGATACCATTGCAAAAGAATTCACAACTTTGGACAGTTGAAATCTGGAAAAACAATTTATACACTTAACCAAAAATAAAAAATAAAAAAATAGAAGAAGATCTTTGTCATGAAAGCATAGATAAGTCCAACAAAGTAATGGGTATAACAGCAAAGATAACCTTTCAAAAAAAAAAAAAAAAAGCAAAGATAAGAAATTACAAGGATAATGGAGAAATACTACATAAAAATAACATAAATTGCTTTGTTTGGTTAGTTGGTTACCTTGTAGCTAGAAAGACGAACTATCATCTGTTTGTGCATCAGGCCATCTGAAATATTACATAAAAAATAACATGTGTACAATTTCATCAGTAGTGGCCTAATAAATGATAGGAATTCATTACTTTTACTTCTTTTTTTTTCTCAATGGAGTCTTGTAAGAGAAAGTGGCAAACCAAAAGAAAGCAAAAAGAGTCAAGTCCAGTATTCTAACAATAGTCTTCTAAAATATATAGAACTGAACCTGTGTTGAAGCACAAAGAGTCAATTTCGAGATCTCCACCACTGAGACTCGAACTCATGACCTCCCATATGAGGGTGGCCACTACATGCCAATTGAGCACAAGGTGCTTGGCTTGAGCAACTTTTCATATTAAAAAGTTTACAAAAGTTATTAAAATTTTAAATTGAATACACCCTTATATACATTGCATAACTTCTATTACTACATTATTTATAATTTTCTTATAAAAACTTTTATAACATATAATATATTTTTATAAATCATAAATATATTAATGAATTGCAAAAAATAAAAATAAAAATTGATCGCCAAAAAAATATAGTGTATTATACATAAAGACAATATCAATCAATTTCACTAAATGATATACAACCAATAAAAATGTTTCTTGAACTAATGAAACAACTAATGTTGAGTAACGTATGAATCAAAATATACACCTTGATATTACAATCTTTGTAACAAGTCATTACTCTTCTCTGGCGGTTGGATTTTACCTTTTGTGTAAAAAGTATTTAAGATGATAGCTAGAATGACTGTTTTACACGTATCCCCATCAGCAATTCACAAAGTTGAAAAGATATTTTAATTTGAAAATGTTTCTAAAATAGAAAAACCTATCCTTGAGTGTTTCTCTACATTATTGATGTACATGTACACTAAGCAAAATTAGCAGCCGATCCAGCCATATCTTATTGACTTGCGCGTGAGATATCTCTTTACTACTTTAGTTAATGATGGCATTTGACCTTGTCCTGAAGAGTTTAGATACTCAACAAATTTACTATTTGCTACCCCGCCATGTCCAACTGACGTTTGATGAGATCTATCTTTCCACTTTGTGAATTGCTAACGGGGATAATTCGTTGAAGTAATAGGTACGTGTAAAAGATGTTGGAAAAATAACATACAATGACATTTTAATTGATTGTTTTGTGGTCCAAATATATATGGAGAATTCTATTTGACAAAAATTTGTATCAATCTTTGATTCGATTTTGACTTTGGTCAAGGCCGTCTAGACTCTAACAGCACGTTTGGTTCACGGAATGAATTTTAAGCAATAGAAATACTATTCCATAAGGAATAGAATAGGTAAGGAATAGAATATAATTGTATTCGAGTGTTTGGTTCGCTGAATGAATAGACTTGGGAATTGTATTCCAGCATTTGGTTGGTTAAAGGAATAGAAATGAAATATATATTTAAAAGACATAAATGCCCTTGTACAAAATTTATTATTATTATTATTATTATTAGTATTATTATTATTATTATTATTATTATTATTATTATTATTATTATAGAGCTTGGTCACACCATATGTATGCCATGTAACACCGGTGAATATGTTATGCACCTCTAACTAGAAATTGTAAATATGATCGATCACAGTAGAGATGACTAGCTACCAAAGTCATATTGAAAATGGATGCTCAATTTATCATCATTTCATAATCAACTAGTAATCACCTTGCGGTCTAGTGGCATCCGGTGTCCCGGTTTACACTCCCACATGGATGATGGGAGGAGTGGGTTCGAGCCTCAGTGGAGGCAACTGTTGACTCTTTGTGCTTCAATAGGTTGAGAAAGTAGCTATGAACATATACTACATTGTAACCAAGTCAGTAGTACTAAAAAAAAAAGTAATCAATATATCATAAGAACNCTGCTGTTTCCGCCAACCGTAAGTGCTCTCAGGCGCGATCTTAGGAGCTGGAGGAGCTCGATGCTCGTTTTAAGGATCTCACTGTGCGGTATCAAGATCAGGTGGAGGCTTCTCATCGCAGCCTGACTACTCAGGCGGAGCTTCGGCGAGCTTGTCGGGAGGCCGAGGAGGGACGTCGCGTGGCTGAGGAGTCTCTTTTTTCTACGGTTTCGGATTATAAAAACTCCGATACGTTTCGCCAGGATGCTTTGGCGTCCATTCGTGGGGCCCCTGATGACTTTGCCTTGATTGGCAAGGATTGGTTTGCTTCTCCGGGTGGTGCTGAGTATGCGGCCGAGATGTCTTTGGAGGATTATTATGAGGGGTCTCGGCGTATGCAGCAAGAGATCTATGCTACCCTGCAGTCTTCCAATCCTCCGTTTATGCCGACCGATCTGGGGCTTCCGCCTCCTCTTCATTCTTGGGTTTTCCATCTGATTCGGGTGGACGACGCGAGATTCCTTTTGATTCTGCCTACCTCAACTCTGCTGCCAATCTCCAGGTTTTAGCTGATCTTTCGAATGCCGAGGTTTCTCTTGGTCCTTTGGACAGTATAGATGGTGCCGGTCCTCAGGATGTACGCGGGGACGTTAGCAGCCAGGATCCTGGTGTTTAGTTGGTCTTCTTTATGTTTTTCTTAGCGACTGTTGATGTCTTTCTTTTGTAGTACTGATGGACTTTTATGTATTCCTGCCCGTTCTTGTTTATGAAAACTACGATGTTGGTTTTACTTATTGTTTTACTCCTTGTTTTAAGAGTTTTATGTCATGGTGGGAAGATATATACCTATTGCCTAGTACGTATGCGTGTCTTCCACACGGTGGTGGGAATATGTTTTTCCACTCGGTGGTGGGTATATGTCTTCCACTCGGGGGTGGGTATATGTCTTCCACTCGGTGGTGGGTATATGTCTTCCATTGCCTAGTGAGTATGCGTTTCTTCCACACGGTGATGGGAATACGAGTCTGCCACTGGCTAATGGGTGTATGTTTTCCACTCGGTGGTGGATAAGTCCGACGGTCTTATGATGATATTTGACGCAACTGGTATTTTGTCTTGAGACGAACGAAATTTGTTAGTATATATTGCGAGTGTAACTAAAGTCGTAAAGTACATCATATTTCCTGGTTTGACTGGCTTTTTTACTGGTAGAATTTCTTGAGTCGGCCAGAGTTCCATATGCGATCTATTGTCTTACCCTCCATTGTTTCCAATTTGTAGGTGCCGGGTCTAACAATTGCTGCAATCCTGTATGGGCCTTCCCAGTTTTTGGCAACTTTTCCTCCTTGATTTGGCTGTGATGCTTGCCTATCCCTGAGTACCAAGTCGCCCAAGTCAAAGTACTTAGGCTTTACCCGAGCGTCATGGTACCTTTTTACTGCCCGTTGGTATTCCGCCATTCGGCACTGGGCCACATCTCTTCGTTCTTCGAGGAAGTTCTTTTCCAGCTGCATCATCTGCTCGTTCGCTTGATCTTCGTAATGCAATGTCCTGTCCGTGGGGCTCAGTACTTCTATGGGGACTTTAGCCTCGAAACCGTATGTGAGGCTGAACGGGGTTTCTCCTGTTGCTCGACGGGGAGTAGTTCGGTAGGCCCATAGGATGAATGCCATAATTCTTGCAAAATTCTGAGAAATCCTTGCTATCGAATTGGCGCCCGTTATCTGTGACGAGGTGTTCGGGGATGCCAAAACGGCAAATTATCCTTTTCCATAAGAATCGGCGACATTGGTATTCAGTGAT
>NXFB01001653.1:0-13117 GCA_002525835.2 Ipomoea batatas
TATATATATATATCTTACTTAAAAGTTATAGTTGGAAGTAGTAATATGGAGGTTTGAATAACATAAATACATAGATCTGATCGGTGGGCTAATTGCGCTACTCGAGATTCATTCATCCAAAATATCAATGGCTCAACAATAATGAAAAAATGACAAGTCGATCTTATAAATATTAATAACTTCTACAGGGTGTTTGGTTAGAATGAAGAAATTAAGGAGAAACAAATTGTAATTTGGTGGGAAAAAAGAATAAAATGAGAATAAAGTAAAAATTCAAATTACATTATTTGGTAAAGAGAAATATAATTAGTGTGAATGAGAAATAAATAAATGATATAAAGACTAAAATATCATTGTATAATAATAATAATAATATTATTATTATTATTATTATTATAATAATAACCAATGGTACTTTTGTCATTTTCTTCCTTTTCTCTTCTTTTCCCACCCTCACCATTCACCAAATTACAATTCAGTAAAAAAGAGCAATTCTTTCGAACCAAACATTGTAATTTGTTTTGCTATAGAATAAAGTAGGAAAAGAATTCCAACTATATCCAACCAAATGCCCTGTTAAAATTTGTAATATTTATAAAAATTAATCATTTGACCTTTGTCATTCTTTTCTTATGTTCTTTTATTTTTCAATCGTTAATTTTACCTAATTAAATAATATTTATTCATACTTCTTATGGAAAGCTTTTCTCATAGAGCCATACCTTATACTACAATAATACTAAAACCAACGATACATAACCAAATTGTAATACATATCATTGATTATATGATAAAAGAAAAGTTTTACTTCATAGTCATTGCAATTTATGACCCAAACAAGATTAATTAACATCCATCGAATTATAAACATTATTGTTATAAATTTTAATAATTCATAAACTTTTTTTTAAACATAGATTCCAAATGAAAATAAATCAAAATTTTTGACTTTTAATTTTACTGAGTCTGTTATAATGTAGTATCTGTTCATAACTATTTTCTCAAGCTACTAAAGCACAAAGAGTCAATATCGCTTCCACTAAGACTCAAATCCACCTATTTCATATGGGAGTGCAATCGAGTGCTACTAGACTACAAGGTATTGACTTACAAAATTAAAATATTCAATTTAATTTTGATTTGACTTGACTGTCATTTCATTCAAACCAACCCAACCAAACCCTTAAAAGGAAACCTAATTTACAACTAAACAAAACAAGTTATAGCAGATATGGGCCTGCTGCCAGCGAAGCATAATTGCAAGTTTATTTTGGGCCCACATTAAAGCCCAATTTGTCATTGCTAAATTCTGTATATCATATGGTTAGTTATACCATGTGGCAAATTATTCTATGGACACGGGTCCATCTTGCAAGGTGGACCTGGGTCCAAAAATACACAATTTATATTCACAATTTACATATTGAATGTTCACAATAAATGCTCACAATTTATATACTGAATATTCACAATTTAAATTATGAACATTCAATATGTAAGTTGTGAACATTCCGTATATAAATTGTGTATTTTGACCTAGGTCCACCTGGGCGCATCACAATTTACAAATTGAATGTTCACAATTCAAATTGTGAACATTCAGCACGTAAATTATGAACACTTTTTTTTTTTTGAAACCCAAACTGCAGATATATTACTCATCATCGAAAAAAAGTGAATACAATCAGGAGGGAGAAGATCCCAAACCCCATGGACAGAGGGAGAACCAGTCGCCCGTGCTAGCACGTGAGCTACATGATTCGCTGACCTTTTGACATGGCGAACTAACATGTTCCCGATGTCATTAGCAATATGATGACATTGCTTAAGTAGTAGACCAACATAAGAAAAGTCCCTACAACCAGAATTAAAATCAATACAAAAATTTAAACAATCAGACTCAACAATCACATTATTAAAATTACGACTCTTGATCCAAGTGAGGGCTTCCTTAACCGCCAAAGTCTCTGCTAGATAAGGGTCATTAACACACTGTAGTCGTCCTGCACAAGCTGCTATAAAGCGCCCCAAATGATCTCGAATTACAGCACCAAAGCCCTTGACATCATCATGGATTGCAGCGTCAATATTGCACTTGACCTTGCCAGCTGGAGACGGTTGCCATCCTAAACCAGTATCATTTGCATGAGAAACCTGCGGCACATCGTGAGGGAGGTAAGCCTGATGCCAGTTAGCAAGAAGAGACTCACACCTCGCCTTCAGTTCATTGATACTCCGTAAATTATCATTCCACAGTTTTTCATTACGCGCCAACCAAATAGTCCATAACCTAGCAGCCATAGTCATAGCCAGCAACGGAGACGCATGACGTAACAACCCTTCGACCACCTCAATAAAAGAACCACCATGCAAACCACCATCCCCATTCCATATTGGCGACACAACAGCGCACTCAAAGAAAATATGTTGGGCAGATTCAGAATTGGAGGAGCACATACAACAACCTCCCGCTGCAGGGATGCCTCTAGCTCGAAGCACATCACGAAGTGGAAGCACATTACGAACAGCCCTCCATAAAAAATTCCTGATTTTTTGGGGCACTATAATTTTACAAAGTTTCTTCCATTCGGTAAAAGGTAAGACAGGATCATCAACTAAAAGGTGGCGAGTGAGTAAATGATAGCCATGACGGACAGTATACATCCCTCGCAAATCTCCCTTCCAGTACCAACAATCCGAATGGACAGGAGAGATAGGAGTTCGCAAGGTACGGACAACATCCGTTTCAACAAATATGTCATTCAGCAGCTCCACGTCCCACTTACCTTCTTCATCAAGCAGATTAGCCACCTTAGTATCTTGTAGCTGGGGTGGGCAGTCTGTGTGTACATGAGGATCAACAGGATCAGTAAGCCAGGGGACACCCCAGACCTTCGTACTTGTTCCGTCACCAACTCTACGAGCAATCCCTTGTCAGAGTATATCCTGGCCAGCAAGAATGCTTCTCCATATATGACTGAATTGCCCTTGAGAAAATGACATTAGATGTCCAATTGTAAATGAAGGACCATTGGTGGCTATAAACAAAAAATAAGCAGACTAAAAGTGGTTGATTTAAAAGTTGAGTACTAAAAGTGGCGGTGCCATCAAAGTCGTATGACTAAAAGTGGTTGATTTAAAAGTTGAGGACTAAAAGTGGCGGTACCATCAAAGTCGGGGGACCTCCACTGATATTTACTCTTAATGTTGCTATAATGAAACTAAAATCTAAAGCCATATAATAACATATATTGTCAAATGAACTTGAAGTGTAATTAAGATAAATAGATAATACTTCAACATTACTATAATTAAACTAGTGTGTGTAGAAAATGAAACTAAAAATTAAAATAGAGCACATACAACAATGTATATTGTCAAATGAAACTATAATAGAATTAAAATGTACTTTGGTATTGCTTAATGAAACTACTGTGTGCGAAAAATGAAACTAAAAAAAAAAGTAATATTGTCAAATGAAACTGAAGTGTAATTTGAATGATACCTAGTTAATGATCCACATTGCTACATGGACCCTGGTCCACAATAAAATTTGCTTGATTTTAACTACTAACATGTTTATGTATAATTGTGTGTACAAATGTATAATTTAATCATTGATTGCTTTGTGTATAATTATGAAATGTGTTATGCAATTTTTATTATATACAAAGTTAAGATATTGTTTTTTTTTTTTGAAAACAGTTAAGATATTGTTTTCAATATATTAAATGGGTTTCTCCTCATGCTTGGGTACCCACGTCACCACGTGAAGTGTTAAATGAATTTGGAATGGATACAAACAACATTTATTCGAGTTTGGTTAGTTGGTTAGTTCTATAATTATTCGTGTTCAGATTCAGTAAAGACTTAATGGGCAAGTACAAAGTACCATACATGTTGTCATCCCTAATAGGCAATTTAATACATGTTGTCATTTCTAATCCGCAATTTATATCATGGACCAGAGTTCATATAGTATTATAAACCATGAATTAGAATGACGAGTTACAGAATTCATATCCGTAAGGAACATAATTTCATAACACAAAACACATGGCGTTATGGACCATGAATTGAAACGACGAGGTATGTAATTCATACTCGTAAGGTACAAAATTTCATAACACAAAACACAAAAAATTACAACACAAAACACACAGCATTATGTACATACCCTAAATTGAAACGACGGGTACATAATTAATACTCGTAAGGTACAAAATTCATAACACAAGACACAAAAAATATCATAAAACAAGAAACATACACATGTTATATATTTACTTATTTTTTCAAATTTTATTTAGGTACATAATTTATGTTCATTGACACAAAATTTCACAACACAAGACAAAAATTCATTAGATAAGACACAATTACTAATTTATTTCAAATTCAAAATTCATACTCTTATGATACAAAATTTCATAACGTAATACACAAAAAGTCATAACACGTACAAAGCACATACACATGAACTATGGTTCACAATGCAGTATGAACACTGATCCATGATATAAAGATTGTCCCCAATCACATATTATTAGAAGCATTCCAACTTTATTATTATGATATTGTATCGAGATATTGTCAAATAAATAAATAAATAATGTTATTTCTAATAAAATTATATTTTCTTTAGATTATTAAAAATAATATTAATCAAATCAAATAACTAAGAAGCACCCATTACTAAAAAAAATGATGGATCAATGACTACTAGATCAAGGTTCAAGAAAATTTAACAGGTCATGGATGTATTTGTGAAAGCAATACGGATCAGGTCATTGACTGATTCTAGTTATTTAAAATGGATTAATTCTAATTTAATTATTATCGGTGCTAAGTAATCGGTCAAAAGAGCACTAGCACTGGTAAATTAAAATGAACGAGTGTTTTACTCGATCATACGGTCCAGCAAAGAAATTATATTATTATGAATTTAAATAAAAGCCAATTGCCAAAGGCCTTGTGGTCAAGCGGCATGAAGTGATTCTCCCAAGTTGGAGGTCATGGGTTCGAGCCTCAGTGGGGGCAATGTTGACTTTGTTGGGTTTTGGGCTTCAGTAGGTTGAGAAAATATATGGACAGATACTACATGTAACAGGGTCCATAGTATAAAAAAAAAAAAAGCCAACTACCATGCAGTATTTTAGTTACCATTCTAAATAAGTAGTGATGGGTGTTTAGATTCTTTGGGTTAAAATGTTTGAGAAAGTATGTATATATTTTGTAAAAAATCATGAGTATTTAAAAAAATAATAATAATAATTTTAAAAAAATAAAATGATGGTAAAATGTATAATATAATAATACACTTTGGCTTCTATATATTTAATTTGGTCAAATATCTATTTTCATAGCATATAAAATTCAAATTAAAATCTTGTATGGTTAATATAGTCTCTAATCATGTACATATTTAAACAAATTTATAAACAAAATTTACATGCTTAAATTTCATATATATTATAATTCCAAAACGATATAAATAATAACTAAGAGAATTATATTTAGAAATTTAAAAAAAAAAGATGTAAATTTTAAATTTTGTATGAGTAAATTGAAATTCTAAAAGTTTGGATGTATTTATTTATATGATTGTATAATACATTGTATATGTACATAATATATTATTAATATGTATTTAAGCTAATTTTATAATATAATTTTCATAATTATAATTTATAATTAAGATAATTACATTTATAAATAAACAAAATTAGTATTTTAATTTTGTATTATTCATATAGTGCATAAGTATATATATATATATATATATATATATATATATATATATATATTTTTGAAAACCAACCGAAAAACCGGTATATTAAATCAAAGATGAAATAAAGTCAGGAGGGATAGAATCCAAATACAAAAAGCTAGCCTGTGAAAAGGCTGCAGCAGCTAGAGTATGATCAGCTTGATTAGCTGTTCTAGTAACCAACTTAACTGAGCAAAAAGTAAACGATGACATAATAGACCTAGAAGCCTCTACAAATAAAGCAACATAAGAATAGACAGAGGAATTATTCGAAGCTAAAAGGCGTTGAAGATTTGAGCAGTCGGTGTAGAGTTCCACAGAAGATACTTCGCGATCCTTCAACCAAGACAACACCTCCTTACAAGCCATAGACTCAGCCATGAGGGAGGAAAAGCAGTCGGACATAGGCCCGCAAACGGCAGCCAAGAACTCCCCCGCCGGCGAACAGAGAACTGCTCCCATGGTGACGCGTTTTGTTGTGTGCTGGAAACCCGCATCGACATAACAACGTAGCTGGAATGCATGTGATGGGGATGGAGCAGTGGAGTGTGCGGCAGCAACTGGGAGTGCATGCAGCTGAACAGGGGAGGACACCATGCGGAATTGACGCCAAGATTCGGCCGCCACATTCGCCTTCATCCATACTGCTTTTGGCCGCAGCAAACAACGACCCCAGACGGCGCCGTTTCGTGCCTTTCAAAGCTGATACAACACTGCCATAATGACAAGTAAATTCCTTTCCGTGAGAATATGCATAGCATTGGAGAACCACATGCAAAAATCATTCCCCACCACATTGTGGATGGGTAATGAAGACTCATGCCAAACTAATTTTGCAAAGTCACACAAAATAAGAGAGTGCATTGTATCCTCATTGTCCAACCCACACATTGGGCATGCAGGGTCTATCTCTACCCTCTTTAAAATTAGGTTCGTAGTAGTGGGAATGATATTTGAGATAGCTCTCCAAATAAAAGTTTTCCACTTTAGAGGAGCTTTAATCTTCCAAAAATGTAGCCAATTATTGAAAGCCCCTGAATCACTTTCAAATTCGCCAACCATGTTCCTATAACCATCTTTTACCGTGTAACATCCTGTGGGGTTCCCATACCAAAACCATGAATCCTCATAAGCCGGACTGATGGGGATTCTCAAAATACGCTGTACGTCAGTGGGAGTAAAGATATCATGCAAAATTTCCTGATCCCAAGTACTGGTGGTCGGGTCAATTAAGCCAGACACAATTATATAAACTCATATACTATTCTCTCCCTAGCTCTCTAGGGTTTTCTTCCTCCTAGGGTTTCGCTAGGTTTTTTCTGGTTTTCTTCGCTTTTTCCGGTGATCTTCCCGGCGCTTTCTTTCTGTTTTTTTTGCATGGCGACGACAGATGCTGCGGTGACGGGCCTTTCGACTCGTTGGGTGGACATGGTGCTCGAAGATGAAGATGAGGCTTTCGAACCTGTGTTGGAGACGGACGGCGAGCCTGCTGTTGGTGCTGTTCAAACGTGGCCGCTGGTCGATCGCTTTTTGACGGCGAGATTGATTAAGCTGGAGTATATGAGGCAAGTAATGACGTCAGTATGGAAGCCGGTGAAGGGTGTCCAGATAACGGAGTTGAAACCGAATCTTTTCTTGTTTGTCTTCTTCCATGCTTCTGATCGGCAGTATGTTGTTGACGAGGGGCCATGGTCATATGAGAACGCAACTCTAGTCTGCAAGCCAGTATTGGACGGCGTTCTACCGGTTGATGTAGTGTTGGATTCGGTGGAGATGTGGGTGCAACTCCACGACCTACCGATGGGGTATACATCCGAGTTGATTCAGGAGCAGATTGGGAATTTCATTGGCAATTTTGTTATGTGCGATGAACGGTTCATCGGGGCCCCATGGCTCAACTTCTACCGCATTCGGGTAGCCATTCCGGTGGATAAGCCCATTAAACGCAAGATGAAACTCCTCAAACGTGATAAAACGTTTAGCTGGGTGACATTCAAGTATGAGAGGCTCCATAATTATTGTTTCTTTTGTGGCATGTTGGGGCACTCCTACAAATTCTGTCTGAAGGCGCGGGAGTCGACCATTCCGATCGATCTGTACCCTTTTGGCGCAGACTTGCGTGCTGGACACGGCCGGGGGCCGAGAGCTGTAGGGGAGAAGTGGCTGGTTCCGGTAGGTGGATCGCCGTTGTCGGATGTGACGCCGACGCCGCATGGCGGAAGTAACGTGGTTTCGGCAGCAGGTACGGTCACGGGGGCTGTAGTGGATGCAGGAGTTGTAGCCGTGTCCAAGCGGCGGCGTGAAGGGCCCTCAACTATTGTACGTAGGCGGGGGAGTGGTAGTAGCGACGTTGCAATGCATGATGTTTCAAAAAACTTGCACATGGCGGGTTCTGGTTCCCAGGCCCGCCCATCATCATGAGTACGCTGAGTTGGAACTGTCGTGGCTTGGGCAATCCACGTACAGTTCGTGAAATTGTAGACCTTGTGTCTCGTAAGAAGCCCGATTTCGTCTTCCTTATGGAAACCAAGGTAAGACGGGATCATGCAGAACGCCTTCGAATCAAATTAGGGTTTGAGGGTCTCTTTTATGTGGATGGTGGTGGTCTGAGTGGTGGTTTGGCTTTATTATGGAAGAAGAATAATACGGCCAGATTATTGAGTTATTCAAGGAATCATGTGGATGTGGAGGTTTCTATGATTGGCTTTGGAGAGTGGAGAATGACGTGTTTTTATGGATTTCCTGAACGTAGTAGGCGGAGTGAGGCATGGGATTTTCTGAGGTCTCTTGCGAGTAGGTCTAACCTTCCATGGGTGGTTCTGGGCGATTTCAACGATCTTCTCTTCCAGCATGAGAAACGGGGGGGTAATCCACACCCTATCGGTCTCTTGCGCGGGTTTGGGGAGGCTGTTGATGATTGTGGTTTGGTTCAGCTGCCTATGCATGGATATCCGTTTACTTGGGAGAGAGGGAAGGGTACGGATGATTGGATGGAGGAGCGGCTCGATAAGGTTCTTGCCTCAGCTAATTGGTGCTCTATTGTTCCGGATGCCAGTGTTCTTAACATCCTTACCCGGTCTTCTGACCATTCTGCCCTCTTTTTGGGGGTTGCTCAAGGTCGGGTAGGAGGTGTACAAAGGCCCTTCAAGTTCGAGATGGCTTGGCTGTTAGATGAAGGTTGTAGGAGGCAAGTGGAGGATGCGTGGCAGTTTGGTAGAGCTGGGGGTCTGCTTGATTGTCTGCAGGTTTGTGGGGACAGGTTACGCTCTTGGGGGGTGACCATTTTCACAAATTTGGAGAGAAAATAAAGACTCTGCGCAGAGATCAGAATCGCATGCGGGGTCTCACTGACCCAGCTTCCTTAGCGGAGTTCCAGCGTTTAGAGCAAGAGTTGAGTCGTCTGGAGGCTCAAGAGGATGTGTTCTGGAAGCAGAGAGCCAAGCAGCACTGGCTCCAAGGGGCGGATGCAAATACGAAGTTCTTTCACAGGTATGCTTCTGCCCGTAAAAGAAAGAATTATCTATCTAGATTAAAGAATGATTCGGGTGTGTAGGTTGAAGGTGATAGTTTGAAATCCGTTGTGCTTGATTACTATCACAATATTTTCACGACAAATGTTGTAGCATCCTCTGTGGATTCCTTTATGTCCTCTATTACCCCCCGTGTTACGCAAAGTCAGAATGAGTCTCTGCTCAAACCTTTTGAGGTTGAGGAAGTCAGGACAACTTTGTTTTCTATGTTCCCTGATAAAGCCCCTGGTCCAGATGGGATGAACCCAGGGTTCTATCAGCACTTCTGGGATGTAGTTGGTGGAGATGTGTCGGATTTCGTGATAAGCTGTTTGAATAATGGGTCCTTTCCGGAGGGCCTCAATGATACTAATGTGGTTCTTATCCCGAAAAAGAACAGTCCAGAGTTGGTGTCTGATCTTCGCCCTATTGCTTTGTGTAACGTGGTCTACAAGATTATGGCTAAGATGGTGGCCAATCGGTTGAAACCCCTATTAGGTGATATTATTTCTAAGTCCCAAAGCGCCTTTATTCCTAATAGATTGATTACTGATAATATCTTGATTGCTGCGGAGGTTGGACATTATCTAAACAGGAAGCAGTGTGGCAATGTTGGTTGGGGAGCTCTCAAGCTTGATATGGCTAAGGCCTATGATCGAATGGAGTGGTCTTTTCTACGTAAAATGTTAAAGGCATTAGGCTTTGCAGCTCAGTGGGTTGATTTAATCATGTTATGTGTTACTACGGTTTCCTACAGCATCTTGGTTAATGGAGAGACTGCTGGTCAGGTAACCCCCACTCGTGGTATAAGGCAAGGTGACCCCCTATCACCTTATTTATTTATTATTTGTGCGGAGGGACTCTCATTATTGCTGCAGCAAGCTGAATCACGTGGTTTGTTTCATGGCTGTAGAGTGGCTAGGGGGGCACCTCCAGTCTCCCATATGTTTTTTGCAGACGATAGCCTTCTGTTTTTCAAAGCAACAGGTCAAGAAGCAGAGGTGATTAAGACTTGTTTAAATGAGTATGAGAATATGTCTGGGCAGGCAGTGAATTATCACAAATCAAGTATTTGCTTCAGTAGGAACACTGTAGAAGAGGCCAGGGAGGAGGTTGCATCAATTTTAGGGGTTACTCAGGCTCCTAATTTTGGTAAATATTTGGGTTTGCCATCTTTTGTAGGGAGAAACAAGAGAGCTGTGTTTTCATATATTGAAGATAAAATAAGACACAGAATTGGTTCGTGGAACAAGCGACTCCTGTCACAGGCTGGGAAGGAAGTACTGTTGAAAAGTGTAGCCCAGTCAATGCCTACATTTTCAATGAGTGTTTTCCTACTCCCGGATTCAGTATGTGTTTCTATTCATAGGGCTATGAACCGTTTCTGGTGGGGGACAGGCTCTCAGGGGGGCATTAATTGGAAGGCTTGGGATCGTTTATGTGTCCCTAAGAAGTATGGAGGCCTAGGCTTTAAGGAGCTAAGAGCTTTTAATTTGGCAATGCTGGGCATGCAGGCTTGGAGATTTTTGACTATGCCTAATTCCTTAGTGGCAAAAATATACAAGGCCAGGTATTTCCCACGAACCTCATTTATTGATGCTACAATTGGTAACTGCCCAAGTTTCTGTTGGCGCAGTGTTATGGCCGCCCATGAGTTGGTGTGTAGTGGAGTGAGGAGAAGAATAGGGAATGGTTCATCCACCTTAATATGGGGCCACCCTTGGTTACCTGATGACCCTGACCCAATGATTCAGACAGAGGTGCATAAGTATATATGTATTTAAGCAAATTTTGAAATATTTATTAATGCGTATTTAGTTAATTTCATAATTTCGTTCTCTTAAATAAATTTTATATTTTATTGATTATAATTAAGAGAATTGCATTTACAAATTAAAAGAATTTAATTTTTAAATCTGTATGGATTAATGCAGTTCCTAACTAATAACTATATTACTACATATTTGGGTCACACTTGTGTGATACCATCTCACTGTCTCATGTATCTTAGATCTGTGAGACGGTCGGACCTTTTATATTGGTCAACCACATGTCATCCACGATCTCAGGATCTTCCCTGCTTCTCTCTCTGTTTATGTCACTTGCTATTTCTTCTTCCATATCTATCAACCTCGAGCTTCTCTAATATCATCCTCCAACTCCACCTCCTCCGACTACATCTTCTGCCTCTACTTCCTCCGACCTTCTCCGACTCCTATCTCGTCATCTTTTATTTTCTTAACACCATAATCTTCTACTATGAAAACTAATTATATATATAATAATCTCATACTATTAATCTCATACTATTAATAGTATGAGACTAAATCAAGTATTACCCTATAGTCGAGGGATCAAAATGGGTATTAACTCATAGAAATATAGTAGAATATATTTTAAAATAAAATTTTAAATTTTATAAAAATAAAAAATATATACCAATGAAAGCCCCTAAATTAACTAATGTTAATAGCAATATTTCATTGGTACCTGGTTAACACAAGACAAATTATCAGATACAAAAATATAATATTTATAATCTGCACATACTTATTTAATGTAAAATACTTTTGCAATATCCCTAGTATTAATTAGTTATGCACTTTTATAATAATTTTGATAATATACCTAAAAGATAGTTGCAAGTTTTGATGTTGTTAATCAAATACAATTGCATCCAACCATCATTAGAAAATTGATAGCAGAACATCTAAAAATATCTTCATGAAATATTAATTTTTACGGAGTATAAAGATTTTTAGTTTGTGAGAAATGAATATCGTAACTACCACTATTTGTAAAATGCTATTCGTGTTGTTTTTCGTTAATTCTACTTTGGTAGTTAAATAAATAATAAGTAGATAAAGCTCTTTGCCTCATAGTCATCGCTCTAAAAAATTTAAAAAGCAAAAAAATATTGTTAAAAAAAGTGAGATCCATAATGAAAAAGTTTGAGTTATTATTTATAGTAAAATGTAAAAATAACATTGCGGAGAAATGGATAGCGCAATTTAAAACACCTTTAAATTTGATATTTATAGTCTCTGAATTAATATTCAGAAATTATTACATTGTTAAATTTGGTAAAATAAAATTATTATAACCAATTTTAAAGTGACAACAAATACATATGTGTGTGTGTCTATACCCACAAACATGTTACAAAAGACATAGCATTTGTTTGACACACCAAGTAGAAAAGCAAGCTAAAAACTAAAAGTTGACAAGTTAGTAGATAATAAGCTAAGTAATTGAAATTAAAGTGTTTTGGTAAAATTAAATGTTGAATTAGCTAATATATAAGTGTATAAAAAACATAAAAGGACAAACTAAGATATTATGATTTTGATTAACGAAGGATATATGATGTCATTTTTTTTTAAATTAATAAAGATTAAAAAAAAGGTAAAAAGTCAGTAGCTTATTTTGAAACACTAGTTAGAGTAGCGTTTCAAAATAAACTAATTAATATTGTACCAAATAGAACTTATAATTTATTTATATTTCAAAATCAACTATAAACTCTAAAATAAGTTCTATCAAACATAGGCAGGGTAACTCCAACACAATGCAATATTTCAATGATATGTTTGGTCTGAAATGAATTATTTCAATCAATTTTTATTATATGTTCTAATTTATAAAAAATATTTATGTCAAGTCAAATCATATGAATTATATTTTTACATTGTGTTTAAAATATCGGCTAAAATAAAGTAAATGAAAATACTATGTGCACTTTCATTTTATATTTTTGATTTTTATTTTTATATACAAAATCTTGATATAAATACTTGTATTTGGACCCACATAAAAAAATAACTTATTAAACCCTGTC
>NXFB01001655.1:0-13290 GCA_002525835.2 Ipomoea batatas
AAAGTGAATGGCGCGGAACGAATGTGGTTTCATCTGTCTGTTTTCATTAATCAAAATGACGTCGTTTTGATGCGCGGTCCACGATATAATTTGCGGTAAAATGTCTGTAATTGGGGTTTTGGTCAGTTTGTATCTATGTTATTGTACTGCAATCTGGGTTTGAAGCCTATCTTATGTATTCCTAATTTTATGCAGCTATTGTCACTACTGTTACTCTAAATTCCTAATTAATTTAATTAATATGATATGCAGGCAGACAATTGAATAAAATTGCAGTCAATCAAATTAGAAAATATAGATCACACAAGTTACAAAATATGTTGGTGATAATAAAATATATAATTTAACGATGTTGCAGTTCATAAAAAGAAAAAAAAAAGAAAAAAAAGAAGAAGGGAATTTGCACGTAAGAAGTAAAAGATGATGTATTATATGGATTATAAAGTTTGGTAAATATAAAGAAGAGAAAAGCAGACTACTCATGTAGTCATGTGTTTGAGTAATGAAATTTTCAGATTTCAAGTAATAAATACTTCAGAGTTTATTATCGAAATGGTCCCTCGACTATTGCTAAATTATCAATTTGGTTCTCGATAATTTTTCTTGTCCAATTAAGTCTTCGACTTTGAATATTTTAACTATTTTGATCCTCCGTGTATTTTACCGTTTGATATCTGTTAAATAAGGACCAAATTAGTAATTTCACTATAGTCAAGAGACCATTTCAGTCAAAAATTAATTACTGAAATGGTCCCTTGACTATAACAAAATTATCAATTTGATCCCGATTTAACGGACGTTTAACACCAAAATAAACAGATGACCAAATTGGTTAAATTTTTCAAAGTCGAGGATTTAATTGGGTAAGAAAAATTGTCGAGAACCAAATTGATAATTTTGCAATAGTCGAGAGATCATTTCGGTAATAAACTCAATACTTTATTTTGGAAAAATTAAATTTCGTAACATAAGTTTATATGTCACAAATGTTTTTTTTTTTAATTAAGAGTAAAATCTCAAAATTGCATTCATTAAAGAACAAAATATATATCACACAAGTACAAAACTGTTGGTTATGATTAAATATATTTTTTAACAATGTTTGCAGTTAGTAAACAAAATTAATATATCCCAGAAATCTTTATAAAAAAAAGAAATTTTGCACATAACAAATAACTGATTTATTATATGGATTTAACGGTTTGGTAAATAAAAAAAATTAAAAGTACACTGCTTCTGTATTTAATTAATGAAATTCTCATATTAGAACTAAATATTTAATTTTGGGAAAATTATATTTAAAAAAAATGCATTATATAACCTATAGAGATAAATAGGAGCAAATTACCAAAATGGTCCCTCATCTATGTCGATTTCACCATTTTGGTTCTACTCATTTTTACTTGGCTAATTCCGTCTTTGGACTATCAAAATTTTAACAGTTTTAGTCTTCCGGTAACTTATACATCAAACTTCCGGTGAGTGTAAGGCTAACTTGGTAATTTCAATTTATTTCTTGCTTCTTTCACCACACCGTCTCATTTTGTCAACCCCAACTTTGACCAAACTTCAGGACTCCATGTCAGTAAGAAAGGTTCATTGGCGAGCTGCACCTAAACTCACATACTAGTTACCACCCAAAACGGTCGGAAAAAGCACGGACCATGGGCCTCAGGCCTCAGCTCAACCTGCATCGCCCCGTTCTGTTCATTTGGATTGCCAAAAATGCCGTTCAAGAGGTACGTGGCGATCGGGAGGGTTGCCCTTGTCAACTACGGAAAGGACCATGGCAAGCTTGTCGTCATTGTCGATCTTATTAATCAGAACAGAGCACTTGTTGATGCTCCAGACATGGTTAGGAGCCAGATGAACTTTAAGAGGCTTACACTCACAGACATCACAATTGACATTAAAAGCAAAGACTTCTGCCTTTTTCGCCATTTTCATTACCTGAATAGCAGTTTGAGATTTTAACATCCTGATATCTTTATTATGTTTGATTTGCCTCTATTATCTTTCTGTTTTGGTTCTATGTTTTTTTTGGCAATTACAATATTATGTTTGAGTAACCAGATTTATAACTTTAAAACACAGATGAAAAGGCAAGCCAACATTTCAAGACACAAGCATGCATTCATGGAGGACAGAGCATCCAACCCTTATGACAGCCAACGTAACGTCGGTTGAAAACGGAGAAAGGCGAGCGACCTTCTCACAAAAACTCAATAAGACTAGAGCATATCCCAACCAGAGGGAGGCAATCTAATGTTACGTACCTGGGAAAGGGAACACCATTTCTATGCAAAACACACTCTCGGACTAGTTCCGTGAAGTATGGCTAGCCCCGGTATAAATAGCCTGAAGACATCCATCCGCCATGTCGTCGCCGTCGAGAAGCATGGAAAGCGCCATCTTTGTTTATTACTTCAGAAGGCCAGAAGATACATACTTGCAGTCTCCGAAACCATATTGATTCAAAGAAACAAAAACTTACTAATTAAATAAAGCATAAAAATTGGAAAACAACCAAAATCCAAATTCCGGTAGCATATTGGAGGAAAACTCGTCGGTGCTACTGTGAAGTTCCAATAATGTCCCTCTAAATAGGCCTTTTAAGTTACCGGAGGACTAAAACGGTTAAAATTTTGATAGTCCAAGGATGAAATTAGCCAAGTAAAAATGAGTAGGACCAAAATGGTGAAATCAACATAGCCGAGGGACCATTTTGGTAATTTGCTCAGATAAATAGGGAAGTATATAGAAAACAGGGTAGTTATTCATGTCAATTTAGTACTTGAAATGATTTAAGTCTAATTATTACATCAACTGTTGATGCATTAGGTTGAATTAGAATTCCAACCATTCTTCAACTTTGCAGTAGAAGTTCTGTATGCATGTATCTGCAACAAATAAGCAGTTTACTTATTTTTGGGAAAAAAATTAAGATATGGCCAGAAAAAAAAAAGAAATTATTAATTCACTGGTAATATGATTTGTATAATATAATGTAACCAGACAGAAAAAATTCTACACAGCAATCTAATGTTAACTTCGTAAAGTGATGTTTTGCTTATCATTTTAAGACTGCAGACACTTTTATTATGATTTTATCCGGCCTATTCAAAAGAGTATAATTGTTTCATGACTGCAATTTAAAATGTATATGTACTAAGTTAATTACTTAGATCTCTTATTCGAAAAACAAATCCACAATTATATATATTAAGGCAGTGTACCAATACCCAAAAAACAGATCACGAATTTTAATTTCTTAGTAAGATGAACACATGCAAATTAAGAAATACGAGTAGAAGATTTACATGCTTGCATATATTATTTCGGATAATGCAATTATAAATATATGTAAAAAGTCATAAGATTTTTCCAGAACATCATATATTCATAATTTATAAATTTTTGGGGATTTTCTGTATTTCTGTTCATTAGTGAAGGAAAACACACAAAACAGGAGCTTCCCTTCTCTCTTACAGAACTACAAAGTGTGTATATCTTCATTCCTTCATTTTAGAGAAGTTTTGAACCTTCTCTGTTATAATCCCTGACTAAGCACTGTGTCAGGTTCGTCTATGACTAGCGGGTGCAAAAAGTTTGTTGTAGAACTTCTGTGTTACCTGTCGAAAGCGTACCGGTTAATTTATTTTGACTGCACAGTCACTAAGCAAATAATGCTTTTAAGGTAGTGTTATTATAACACGGCACAAACCTCATTTCCCGCTTGCTTTTGTTCTCCTTTCTTAAAGAGTGTCATCCTTCGCTGACGTTGCTACAATTTTCACAACAGTTAAAAATATTATTTTACAGCAACAGTCAACTTTTCGAATCAATGGTTCGTTCTGTCATACCTTATCGATCCAAGATCACTGCCCACGATGAGAAAAATTACAGGCGGTGGGCATAAAGAATGTGTATCCTCTTCGAACAACTGAAATTTGTCTATGTGATGTTTTGTGATCCGCCCGAACCTGCTCAGCTTGTGTTCCCCTATCAAGAACCATGAGAAATCAGTCATGAAACGGATTACACTCCTGGTTAAGAACCGAGTGTAACTTTGATGCAATTTACAGATCGGTGACAATATGACAGTCAGAGGATACTGTCTGTCACAAATGAATGACAAATTATTTGACATCTATGTCAAACAAGACTCGGCAAAAGTCATTTGGGAAACGAGGTCAGAAAAGTATGGAGCCAATGATGCTGGGAATCAAAGTGTCAGAAATAATAACAAAAGGAGTGGAAAAGTGTTGTATGGAGGTAGCAAAAATTGAGGGGATGGGCGAGAAGTTGTCCATCACAATGTTCATAGAGGCTCTGAGAGTTGGAGACATGGACAAGACTCACAATTCAAGAGTCATATAAAGAATACTCCAAATGACTACAAAGGCGGATCGATATGCCATAATGAAGGAGGTAGAGCCAAAATACAAGATATGAAGGCCTTGAGGGGAGGAGCCTACAAAAATGAACAAGAAGGTGGAAAATCAATCTTAGGACTGAAGTGAGAAAACCATAGGGGTTTGGACGATGATCCCTAGTGAGCTCCCAAAATTGCTCCTGCCGATTCCTCTACCACCCTTAATGACATGGTTGAACAAGGTATTCACTTATGCTGAGGAATGCAACATGGTATGGTTACCTCTTGTAGAAGTGGAAAACATGCTAGGACTGACAAATCGAAATACTATCGATTCGATCAGTGGCATGGACATGATACAGGCGAATGCCACACTCTAAAATGGGTAATTGAAGAATCAGGTAGTGGGTAGCTTTTAAGAGTGTCTTCAAGTTTCCCTCTTGTTCTTGGTAACAAGTTTCCCTCTTGTTCTTGTTAACAAGGTTTCTTCTTGTTCTTTTGAACAAGTTTTTCTTGTTTGGTTGTCTTTTCTTCCCGCTTTGTGGGTTTTCTTGTCTCGCTATTGAGCAACGGTGCTGGTTTTTGTCTGCATTAATGGTGGCTGGTGAACCTCGTATTAATGGTGGTAGGTGATTCCCGCATTAATGGGGTCCAACCCTACTATTTGTCAAAGGTTATTTATCGAAGGTACTTCCCCAGTGACTATCATGAAAAGTGTGTACTCTCCCTACTGTAAACAGAACCCTCCCAGTCCTGACTCTCAACAGGCTCAACTTCATTAGAATGTCATCAAGCAGCAAAGGAAAGGAAGCACTGGTTGACCAGTGTGTTAACCTTAGTATCCTGGACGACGATGAAGTGGAGGTTAACATCTCAAAGGTTGAAAATGAAGAACTCGAAACCGAAAGTGTCATGCTTGTTAGTTCCCTCCTCACTGAGAAGACGGTTTGCTTTAACTACTTGAAGGAAACGATGGTGCAAGTATGGAGGCCAGGCAAAGGAATGATGGCAGAGGAGGTTGCACCCAACTTGTTCATCTTCTACATTTGTCATGAAAAAGACAGGCAGAGAATCATGGATGACGGTTTATGGTCCTACGATCAAAACTTACTAGTTCTTCAGAGATTGGAACAAAGTGACTCCACTTTTGACGTTGATTTCTCTAAAACGGAGTTCTGGGTACAGATTCACAAGATCCCACAACGCTTCTCAAACCCCAAGATAGCAGAAATCATAGGAGCACGCCTTGGAGAGTTTACCAAGGCTGACCTGGAACATTTTAATGGATCTCGGAGTGCCTTCATCAGGATCAGGGTGTTGCTGGACATTACCAAACCATTAAAAAGAAGAGTCAAGCTGAAGGTCTCACCAGAGGAGTGTCTAAACTTGGAATGCAAATATGAAAGACTCCAATGTTTTGCTCCGTGTGCGGAATAATAGAGCATTCAGACAAGTACTACCCCAGACAATTTGAAGCTTAGAGCCCTGGAACGGTTAAGGCCTACGGTCCGGATCTTCGTGCCAGAGGAAGGCGTGGGCTGACTAAGAGCAGACGCTGGTTACTAGCTCAACTTCCAATCAAAGTTAAGCCGGGGATCGGGGGCACAGATGAAGGTGACAATCAGAATGAAGGTGATTTGCAGGAACCGAGGTACGAGGTTCAACCTCAACAAACCACAGGCAAACATTCCTATTACCCAGAGGATATTACCCAACTTGCAGGCTCGAGGTCTTAGACGGATACAGGCATTTATGATGTCATCAGAAGAATTAATGAGGGATCAGAGGGAGCGGGCTCAAATATCCAATGTCAACCTCTACATATGGGCTTGCCAACTGGAGAACAGAAAAGACAAAAGAAAAGAGAGCTCGAGGATGGGCTTTCCACTGAGCCCATGGTGGTGGATCCTATTTCTAGCAGCGGTGCTCCTAATACCTTCTCAGAGGTTGGACCTGGTTTCGAGGCCCACCTAGATCAATGATCACCTTAGCATGGAACTGCCTTGGGTTGGGCAACCCCACGTCGGTTCATGTTCTTGTGGATCTAATCCACAACAAAAAGCCCGATGTAATTTTTCTTATTGAGACTATGGTTAGTGAAAACAAAATGGAACCCATTAAGAGGAAAGTGGGCTTCGAGGGCCTGTTTGTAGTTAATAGTAGAGGTCATAGTGGGGGATTAGCCTGCATGTGGAGATCTAGCCCATTGGTTTCGATAAAATCTTTCTCTGCAAGACACATTGATATGATTATCAACGAGGATGAAGAAGATAAGAAATGGCGTCTTACTGGGTTCTATGGAGAACCAGGCATGAGCAACAGTTCGATTGGGTGGAACCTCTTGGAGACCTTATCAACGCAATACTCCCTTCCTTGGGCAGTTGTGGGGGATTTCAACGACGTTCTAAGTGCTGAAGAAAAGACTGACGGTAATCCGCAACCTAGGTGGCTAATTGATGGTTTCAGACGTGTGGTCGAACGAAGTGGACTAACCGACTTTGCTTTTGACGGGCACCAATTTACTTAGGAGAAGTCTAGGGGCAAGCCGGATTGGATCCAAGCAAAGCTTGACAGGGTGTTAGTGTCTGATGATTGGAGAGAAAGATTTCAAGGAGCGAAGGCATGTTCTATCATTACCTCGCAGAGCGATCATTTACCAATCCTACTGAAGGCAAATCCAAATCCAAACCCAACTACATACCATGAGTGTAGAAGATTTAGATTTGAGAACCTCTAGCTGAGTGAATCCCAGTGTCGTGAAGTGGTTCTAAGGAGCTGGAACCAATCGAGAGGTGAAAATCTCCTCCGTCGAATTGGAAGGTGTGGCGAGGATATCTGGAGGTGGGGCAAATTTTTCACAAAGAACTTCAAGAAATGAATTGAGTTTTGGGCAAAGAAGATGGATACCCTCAAGAACAGAACAGACCCACGTGGCTCTCTTTCAAGAAGCCCAATTTCAACACCTAAGAGCCATTGGACATTAAAATGACTACTGGAAGCAACGTGCCAAGGAATTTTGGCTCAAGGATGCTGACCAGAATACCACCTTCTTTCACAACTCAGTTCGAAGGAGACGGAGTAACAATAAGATTGACAAGCTTAGGGATGATGAGGCGGGTTCGTGGGCTGAGAAAGGTAATTTCCAGAAGTTATTTACTGCGGAGGATGGTGAATTGGATACGGTGCTTGAATGCCTTGAAAACAAGATATCTCAATCCCAAAATGTATCCATTATGAGAAAATTCACTAAGGAGGAACTTAAATCTGCCATCTTTGACATGAAACTGGATAAGTCTCCAGGATCGGATGGCCTTCCTCCGGGCTTTTTCCAGCACTTTTGGGATATTGTGGGGGGAGATGTAGTTGATTTCTGTGAGGAATTTAGGGTTTTTAAAAATCTGTCTATAGAGAGTAATGCCACCCACCTTGTTCTCATCCCAAAAACCTCAAAACCAACCACCATGGCCGAGCTGAGACCAATTGCGTTATGCAACACACTTTACAAGATCATAGCCAAAGCCTTAGGCAACCGAATTAAACCATTCCTCCATACCCTCATCTCTAAATCTCAGTCTGCGTTTGTTCTAGGCAGGCTAATCACTGACAACCTCCTTATTGCCTTTGAAACTCATCACTTCATGAAAAGAAAAACCCAAGGGATGTCAGGGGTAGTTGGGATGAAATTGGACATGAGTAAGGCTTACAATAGGGTTAATTGGAGTCTGGTTGATGGCATTTTGATTAAACTAGGTTTCTATTATGATTTTGTGTCAATGGTCTCGGGCTGCATTAGGTCTGTTAGCTATACTATGTTACATGATGGGCAGTGTCTAGGTCCTATTGTTCCTAGTAGAGTGACAAGCTCCCAAGATACTCATTATTTGAGTACAAACTAGGGTGCTTTATAACGTTTTCAGTATCCTTAGATGATAATTTTATGATGATTTGTTCTTTAAATTCATCAACCGCACACAAAGCTACCTTTGGCATGATTTGAGACAATACAGAGGTCCCGGGAGCTACTAGGAACAAAGAACTAGCTTAAGAAGCAAACCGAGCAAGTCTGGAGCCCCGAAAGACCCGGAAATAAGCCCACGCGCGTGTTGGTGCACGTGGCAACATTCCAGTAGCCAACCACGCACGTCCACACGCGTGTGGGAGGAGCAAATGACCATAAGATCGTCGCGTACGAGGTAGCGTACGACCGGACGCACCCCCGTACGCGACCTAGAATCTGCACTATTTAAAGAAGCTTTGGTGGAAATCAAAGGGGGCTCTCCAACTTTTCAGATATGATTTTCTTTTCATTTCTTCCCCTTTAGGGAGGAAGAACACTACACTTCCATTAGAATAGATTAGCTTTTCTTAAAATAGAAGATGAAGATGGATGAAATGATAGAAGAAGTAGATCACATGTTTTCTTAGGTATAATACTTTTTTCCTTAGAAAGATTGTTTCTTTAAATTATTGCTTTGTTTAATCTTGCTTTGTTGTTTTTGAATGTTCCATATGCTTGAGTAGAGTAGCTTGGGGTGTGTGTGCCCATGTTAGATCTTATGATTGATGGTTGAATTTTGTCATATGAATGTGAAAATGATGAAGTGGGTTTAGTCTTGTGTGGTTGAAGTTCTATGTGTTTTGCTTCTATTTCCGGCAGGGATAGATAGTAGACTTTGTGAAAGTGATTGTGTGCGCGATAGCGGCCTCTCACGAGTCCAACTCATCCACATCCCCACCCTCTATCCGAAAGGATGAGGTCCAGGAGGAGTGGTAGGCAAGGTGTTCTCAACCGAATGAGAATTGAGAGTCCAAGTGTGATGTCACTTGGTATTGATACCGTGACTCCCGTGACCATTACCTCCTCGTTTTTACAACCCCTATAGTGTGGTCAATCGTATAGGCTAACTAAGGCATTCAACCCCCTTGTTCTTTTAAACCTTTTTCCTATTAAATTCACTTTTGCAACCCCTAATCCATGACCCAAATGTCTCCTAGTGATTCTCGTAAGTCTTGCCTATTAACCTCCTAAATGCCAATAGTAATTCGCTCCAATTTGTCATCCTTGAGAGACACGACACTCGGGGATTTTTCCTTGTTTTACCACTTAACCACCTCACCGCAAAATACTACACATCATAGAGGTTTAAGGCAAGGAGACCCCCTCTCTCCCTACCTTTTCAACTTGATTATGGAGTGTCTTAGTGCCTTAATTAGTAGAGAAGTGCTGGGTGGCAGGCTTCATGGAGTTTCTGTTACAAAAGATGCCCCTCCGATCTCCCATTTGCTATTTGCGGATGATTGTTATTTGTTTTGTAGAGCCAACTCCCTTGAAGTGAATATCCTTAACTCTATTCTTAAAGACTTTGCAGTAGCTTCCGGTCAATCTCTGAACCTAAACAAATGCTCCATATTTTTTAGCAAGAATGTTGACAGCACTTCCAGGGAAGTTATTTCTAAAATCCTGGGAATAGCAGAAGAGTCATACTGTGGAAATTACCTTGGATTACCATCCCTTGTTGGCCGAAATAAGATTGAGATCCTAGGGTTTATAAAAGGAAAAGTGGTGGCTAGGATTAATAGTTGGAATAGCAAATTTCTCTCAAAGGCTGGTAGGGAGATTCTCATCAAAAATGTCCTTCAAGCCATTCCCACTTATGCGATGAGTATCTTCCTTCTACGTCAAGAGCTTTGCTATAAGATTGAAGTGACCTTGAATGGATTTTGGTGGACTGGAAATAAGGTAAATGGTAAAGGTATTAGATGCAGAAGATGGGATGATCTCTGCAAGCCTAAGACAGTTGGGGGCATGGGATTCCGAAAAATTAAAGACTTCAATATCGCCCTACTCGGAAAGCAAGCATGGAAGATGATTCAATTCCCTAATTCTCTTGTGGCTAGGCTATTCAAGGCAAAGTACTTCAAGGATTCAAACTTTTTGGAAGCCAAGCTGGGCAATAACCCATTCTTTATGTGGAGGAGTATCTTTCAAAGCCAAGAGATTATGAAAGCCAATAGCAGATGGAAGATGGGCAATGGAAACACCATTAAAGTCTGGGATGATCCATGGCTCCCTTCACAACAATCCCATTTTATTCACACCCCCAAACCACAATATCTACATGATGTTAAGGTCTCATCTTTGATCAATATTGATGGCTCAAACTGGGATGTAGAAATCATTGATGATCTATTCGAGGCAGCATATAGAGAGAAGATTCTTAGCATCCCATTTCCCATTAGCAACCATGAAGACAAGCTCATATGGAGTGGGGAGGAAAAAGGGAGAATTACAGTCAAGAGCTGCTATAGAATGCTAGTAGGGGAGATGAATTCAGAGGACGAGCTCAACTGGTCTCGGTTATGGAAACTACCAATTCTTCCAAAAGTAAAGAATTTTGTTTGGCAAGTTTGCTCCAATATTTTACCTACTGCCGATAATCTCCAATTGAGACATGTGCCCTGCCCCCTATGTGTAACCTCTGTTCATATCACCTGGAGTTTGTGGCTCACCTGTTTATATCTTGCAAGTTTGTGAAGGACTGCTGGACCAAGCTAAACTGTCACATTACTTCTAATACCGACTAGTTTCAGACTTGAGTTAGTGACAACATGCAACCTCTCGATCTCAAAAACTTCGGTCTGCTCCTTGTCACATGCTGGAAAATCTGGGAAGCTCGGAATCAAAGAGTTTGGAACAACTATACTCCAAGTTGTGCTGCTGTTGTGGAAGGTGCAAGGGGTTTTCTTGAAGCTTGGACTAGGGTGCAGACGAGTAATCCAATGCTTGTAAATCATCCCGAACCTGCTCGCTAGACCAAACCACCTCATGGCTGGATCAAGGTAAATGTTGACGCTGCTATTAACAATGATCTGAAGACAACTGGATTAGGGTGTATCATTCGCAATGCAGATGGCAATTTTGTTGCAGCAAAGGAGATAGCTTGGCGTGGTCATTACCAACCCAGGGAGGCATAGGCAATAAGCATTCGAGAGGCTCTCAAATGGCTAAAGGATTTGAACCTTGATTTTGTGCAGGTTGAGACTGATGCGCTACTGGTCACTCAGGGATTGAAAAATAATGACTTAGATTCCTCCTTTGATTTAGTCCTTGAGGATATTAGGAAACTAGCGAAAGAGTTTCATTGTATTAGCTTTGCATTTGTTAAGCGATTTGCGAATTCGGCCGCCCATATACTTGCTAGGGAAGCCGTACTCATAACTGATTGCATTGTTTGGGCTGCTTCGCCCCCTTTATTTCTGTTTGACATTATCTCTTCGGAGGCTTCTATCTAATTTATGAAGTTTGTTTGTTTTCAAAAAATGGGTAATTGAACTCCTCATATAATCTAGTGAGCTTGAGGATTTCATTGACTAGGACAAGGTCGCACGCAGAAAGGAATATTTGGAAACAAAGAGGGAATAAGCCCCCACTCAACTCCACAACTTCCTACACTATAATCTCATTGCATGGCACTGCCCTCTATGCCACTAGTAACCCAATTGCACATAACGCACTACCAATAAAAAAGAAGAGCGCAAATACGGAAGATGAAGACAATGACAATGCTACCCATATATAAGAGAATTAAGAATAGTTAGATAAATTCTAACCAAAAGTAGTATTTATTTAGAATATAGTTCTTAGACTAAGTATTTAGATTACCGTTTTTACAAAGTTGCAAATATTTATTTTAGTGACAATTACAATCAATATCTCTTATATTATATTGCATTCATATACTTTGAATTACCAATTTAAATAAACAAATTCAACATTCAATTACCTATGCATGAACATCTCCTATATAATCTTGCATTGTTATATATACTTTGAAGTACTTATTTAAAAATAAACATTGAATGTTATCATATTCACGCAATGCGCGTGAAAAACTAGTAACTTGTATAACTATGAATTTTATGACATTTAAAAAAAATTATATGCTACGGAGTATCATTTTTCTAAAATATATTTCAATGTAACTATAATTTACTATATAATTATAAGAATATAATTAATATCCAATTTGATCATCAACTATATATAGTGATTTTTCTCGCTTTAGTCCTAAACGACTTTTTGTGCTTAATTAGGTCTTTGACATTGATAGTTTTACTCAATTGAGTCCTCTATTAAGAATTTAAGATAGCTTGGTAATTTAACCTCTATTAATACCTAATTTAGTTATCAACTATAATAATTTTACTCAAGTTACGTTAGTCTTCGACCATAGTGATTTTACCTAATTTAATCCTCGACTGTAATATTTTGTCTTGATTTAGTCATCGATTCTAATAGTTGACGACTCAATTGGGTAAAACCATCAAAGTCGATGGACCTAATTAAATACAAAAAAAAAAAAATCATTTAGGACTAAATCGAAAAGAACTACTATAATGAAAGACTAAATTGAGTATTAACTAATAATTTTAACATTAGGACTAATATTGAATATTTAGTTTTTTTTTTTTTTTTTTTGTTTGCATGTAGCGCGTAGAAAATACTAATAATGTAATAATTGGTTATAGTTCGTAGTTTTGGTCCAAATAACCGACGAATACGTGATGCTCACATGCCAACGTGCACTCACAGACCAACATGCATCCATCAATATAGTACAGTTTCTTCTATTCCAAATTTTACAGTCCTTTAATTTGTGTGCTCCATTTTCACAAGCTAGCTTAGGCCTTCTCCTCAGTAGTAGGTGATGCCTTTGCTTGCTCAGATTTCTGAGACAGAAATTCCACCAACTTCTCATCCACTTCCTCAACCTAAATTTCAAAATGTTCACATCAATAATAATATAGTAATAATTGCATAGACAAATTATTGGACTACCCCTTTTCCATACAACTAAAACGGAAATTCAAAAATAACGCTATGAAATCTTGGCCATTAGTGATGTCAAGATCAA